>CAMGYJ010000006.1:25773779-25923080 GCA_946122785.1 Linum tenue
GGGAACTTCTACAGTGCTCTCTCTCCGGACAGCCAGCGGGTGATTGAGTCTCTATGCCCAGGAGGGGATATTCTCACTAAGACTCCACCGGAACTGAACCAGATGATCAATACCTTGGCTGCCAGAGATCATTCCTGGGGGCAGAGCAGCAGAGGCAGACATTCCCGGGATCGTGGTGTGCACGCCATGGAGACCAGATCCGGGCTCGAGCAGCATGTAGCTGAGTTAGTGCAGACATTGAAGCAGCCCAACAGTCTTATTCCGGGCAGAGGTTTGGCTACACCTCCAGTAGCTCAATGTCAGTGGTGTGAGAGCTCAAATCACTTAGTGAAAGACTGCCAGGCTATGAGGGAGTCTACTACTCCCCAGGAGCAGTTGGACTTCATCGCCAATGCTCGGCGCCTCGATCCGTACAGCAATACATATAATGAGGGGTGGCGCCAGCATCCCAATTTCGCTTGGAGCAGCAACACCACTAAACCACCTGGTTTCCCAGCACCAGCTGGTGGCTTTCAGCAGAGACAGCCCTTCCAGGCTCGACAGGGACCAACCCCACAGCAGCAGCCCTACCAGCCTAGGCAGGGGCAACCATTCCAGCATCCCCAGCGTCAGTATGCCGAGCCACAGCAGCTCCTGCCCCAGATAATCAGATGACAAAGCTGGAAAATATTATAGCTTCATTCATGACTGCCACTCAGGCAACTGTCACGAGGTTGGACCAGAGCATAACCTCACTGGAGGCAGGTCAGAGGAACCAAGGTGCCATTTTGCAAGATCTGCAGAACCAGATGGGTAGCTTTGCTCGCCAGAACACTACCAGGCACCGGGGACTCTACCTGCCACCACTATTCCGAATCCTCGTGAGCCTCACCAGCACCAGCAGCTAGATGCCATCACTACCAGGAGTGGCAAGACCACATCTGCTGCTCCGCCCAGCCCAGTCGAGATGAGCCACTACCTGCTTCAACACTTCTAGCTGATAATGCAGAAGTGGGGGAAGACAAAGAAACACCTGCTCCCAAGCCACAGCCAGTGGTTAAGGAGCATGTACCTCAGCTTCCTTTCCCCACTCGCCTACATAAAGACAAGCTGGAGACTGAGTTTGCCAAGTTCATGGCAATGTTGAAGCAGGTCATCATCAGCATGCCGTTCGTGGAGGCACTGTCAAAGATGCCCAAGTATGCCAAGTTCATGAAGGACCTCCTCACCAACGAAGAAACTTGGGGATCTTTCGACAGTGATGCTGAGCGAGGAGTGTTCTGCTATTCTGCAGAACAAGCTGCCCGAGAAGCGAAAAGACCCAGGGAGTTTCACTATCCCTCTTGTTATTGGCAGCATGCATGTAGGAAAGTCCTTGGCGGAGCTAGGCGCTAGCATAAATGTCATGCCTTACAAATTGTTTAAGAAGCTAGGCCTAGGTGAACCTAGAGCTACTAGGATGAGCATTCAGTTAGCTGATCGTTCTATCGTGCATCCTAGGGGTATCATTGAGGATCTGCTTGTTAATGTGGGTGCATTCACATATCCTGTTGACTTTGTTATTTTGGATATAAATGAGGATGTGGATGTACCTTTGATTTTGGGTAGACCGTTTCTCACACCGCCAAGGTGCTTATTGATGTGCATAGTGGTAAATTGATTCTGCGTGCTGGTGATGAACAGGCTACCTTTTCTGTGTCGGGAAACACTCTCATTTGCATGATGACATAGATTACTGTGATGTGCTTGCTGATTTTGAGACCTCACTCGCTATAACGAGTGCGTGTACTGACGATGCTCTTGAGCGTTGTATTTTGCTAGGTGAGCAGCATCGCAGGAGCCGCAGCTGGCGGAGCAGTTGGCCGAGTTGGAGAGTGGCCCCTTCTTGGAGGGCGACAGGCTGTTCAAACCGATCTCATCCTCCACTCGCATCATCACTTCCTTGGAGGAACCACCAGAGCTGGAGTTTAAGCCCCTCCCTCCTCATTTGGAGTATGCATTTCTCCGGGAGGGGAATAAGCTGCCAGTCATCATCAGCTCGACCCTCACACCCGAGCAGAAGAACAGATTGGTGACCTTGCTGAAGCAGTATGAGCGAGCTCTAGCGTGGAAGATCACAGACATCCGTGGGATCAGCCCTTCCTTCTGCTCCCACCGGATACTGATGGAGGACGAGATGCGGCCAGTGAGACAGCCGCAGAGAAGACTGATACCGAACCTGGAGGCTGTGGTTCGGGCGGATCGTGAAGCTGCTAGACGCGGGGATCATTTTTGCCATCTCCGGACAGAGTGGGTCAGTCCCACCCAGGTGGTACCCAAAAAGGGTGGGATGACTGTGGTGCCTAACGAGAAGAATGAGCTGATCCCGATGCACGGTGACTGGGTACCGTGTCTGCATTGATTATCGGCGTCTCAACGACGCCACTCGGAAGGACCACTTCCCGCTACCATTCATTGACCAGATGCTGGAGAGACTGGCGGGGCACGAGTTCTACTGTTTCCTGGATGGGATGTCCGGGTACTTCCAGATCCCTATTGCGCCGGAGGACCAGGCGAAGACCACTTTCACCTGCCCCTTCGGCACCTTTGCCTACCGGAGGATCCCATTTGGGTATGCAATGCCCCTGCCACTTTTCAGCGATGCATGCTCGCCATCTTTGACCGTCTGGTCGGCGAGATTATGGAGGTGTTTATGGACGATTTCTCGGTTTATGGAGACTCATTCTCTCACTGTCTCCATAACCTGGAGCTTGTCCTTAAAAGGTGTGAAGAAACGAACCTGCGGAGTTGGGAGAAGTGTCACTTCATGGTTCGAGAAGACATAGTTCTTGGGCATAAGATCTCCAAGATGGGGATTGAGGTGGACAGAGCGAAGATCGAGACTATCAGCAAGCTGCCTCCTCCTACATCTGTTAAGGGGATCCGGAGTTTTAGGTCATGCAGGGTTCTACAGGCGGTTCATCAAGGATTTCTCGAAGATTGCTCTGCCCCTGACTAAGCTTCTAGAGAAGGATGCCCCTTCCAGTTCACTGATGCATGCACAGCGGCCTTCACGACCTTGAAGGAGAAGCTCACTCAAGCTCCTATCATGGTTGTTCCTGACTGGTCCCTGCCATTTGAGCTTATGTGCGATGCCAGTGACTTTGCTGTTGGAGCTGTATTGGGGCAGAGGCGAGATCAGCATTTCTGACCTATCTACTACGCCTCGAAGACCCTGAATGATGCCCAGGAGAACTAAACCACCACGGAGAAGGAGCTTCTCGCGGTGGTGTTTGCCTTTGATAAATTTCGTCCTTATCTGGTCTTGTCCCATGTGACCTTGTATACAGATCACTCCGCGATTCGATACCTGATGAGCAAGGCTGATGCCAAGCCTAGGCTCATACGATGGATCTTACTGCTGCAGGAGTTCGACATTGAGATTCAGGACAAGAAGGGAGCGGAGAATGTTGTTGCCGATCACCTCTCCCGGTTGGACGCACCCCTGCGGACAACCTCGAGGAGGAGATCAACGACTCCTTCCCAGATGAGAGACTGATGATGATGTGCCTGGTGGAGAGTGTCACCCCCTGGTATTCTGATTTTGCGAACTATCTTGTGGGCCAGCAGCTGCCCAAGGGGATGACAACTCACGCCAAGAGGAAGTTCTTCTCCGACCTGAAGCACTACTTCTGGGATGACCCTCATCTCTTCAGGATCGGAGCCGACGGGATCATCCGTCGATGTGTTATGGAGAGTGAGATGGAGGGCATTCTATCTCATTGTCATGAAGGACCTACTGGCGATCACCATGGAGGGAACCGCACGGCGAGGAAGGTGCTCCAATCGGGCTTTTACTGGCCCACGCTCTTCAAGGACGCAGACGCCTTCGCACGCAGGTGCGACCGATGCCAGAGGTCAGGTAACATCTCTGCCCTGATGAGATGCCCAGAATGTGTTTATAACTTGTGAGATTTTTGATGTCTGGGGTATCGACTTCATGGGCCCCTTCCCTCCATCTTTTGGTAATACCTATATCCTTGTTGCTGTTGACTACGTCTCTAGGTGGGCTGAGGCGCAAGCTTTGCTCACTAATGATGCTAGACGTGTTTGTGTTTTCTGAAGCAGCTATTCTCCCGGTTTGGGACACCTAGAGCATCATAAGCGAACGCGGCACCCATTTCCAGGGTCAGTTCGA
This sequence comes from Linum tenue, assembly GCA_946122785.1. Classification (NCBI taxonomy): domain Eukaryota; kingdom Viridiplantae; phylum Streptophyta; class Magnoliopsida; order Malpighiales; family Linaceae; genus Linum; species Linum tenue. The sequence continues at coordinate 25,777,936 of CAMGYJ010000006.1, forward strand.
TAAATTGCTGTCTCGCTATGGTGTAACTAATAAGGTGTCCGTGGCCTACCATCCTCAAACAAGTGCCAGACCGAGCTGACGAACCGGGAGCTCAAGCGTATCCTGGAGAAGACAGTGAATCTATCTCGCAAGGATTGGTCCACCAAGCTCGATGATGCTCTATGGGCATACCGCAGTGCCTACAAGACGCCCATTGGTACCTCACCGGACCGGCTTGTCTATGGAAAAGGCATGCCATTTGCCCGGTGAGCTAGAGCACAAGGGCCTTCTGGGCCCTTAAGCTGCTAAATTTGGATGTTAGTGTTGCAGGTGTTGACGTGCAAAATGCAGATGTTGGAGCTGGAAGAGTGGCGTTATCACGCCCTATGGGAACACCAAGCTGTACAAGGAGCGCACTAAGCGCCTGCACGATGCACGGTTGCGGGGTCCGAAAGAGTTCCAGGTTGGTGATCGAGTTCTCATTTATAACTCTCGCCTGAAGCTCTTTCCCGGAAAACTCCGTTCCCGGTGGTCTGGACCGTACACGGTCACACAAGTGTTCCCGTATGGCACGATCGAGATTGCCAACCCGCAGACTGAACCATTTAAAGTGAATGGTCATCGTCTCAAACTCTACTTGGGAGGCGAGGTCGAACGTGCGGAGTTGGCGGTGGACTTCGCCGACCCTTAGTTCCGCCATGGGCGTCCAGCTAAAAGACGGTAAAGAAGCGCTTGTGGGGAGGCAACCCCACCACGGTTTGCATTTCTACCCTTTGTTTTTTTTATTTATTATTTCATTTTTGTCGGTTTTTTGAGTCTTTGAGTCTGTCTGGAAAGTTTTTCGTGCCTCGGGCGGGTTCTTTTCAATGTGTGATTGGGTAAATTTTAGAGCCGGGGCACGAATGAGTCGTGGGGGTTTGAGATTGGAATTTTGAAAAAAGGCTGTTGGGCTCGGCAGTAAAAAACACGGGCACTAGGGGTGCAAAACACGACCGTGTTTTCCCCCCTGCCCGCCCGTGTTTTGGAATTTTGCATGCACTGCTCTCGCAGTAAAAACACGGGCGCTGGGGCTTCCAAAACACGGCCGTGTTTTGGTCCCAGCCCGCCCGTGTTTTCAAAAGGGTGAGACACGGCCCGGCAGTAAAAACACGGGCGCTGGAACAGGCCGAACACGCCGTGTTCCTGCCCGCCCGTGTTTTGCCCTCCCCCTATAAAAGTCGATTTTCACCCCCCCCCACCCACCTAGGATCAGTTTTTTCAAAATCCCAGCCATCTCTCTCGCCGGAAACTCTGCCCCTTCATCTTCTCCGTCGATTTTCCGGCCATCTCTCCTCTCCCGACCTCCAAATCACAAACCGCGAACGCCCCCACACTCCTGGCGTCGAGGAGCACAATCCCCAAAGATTTGGGCTTGTTTGGCCGAGGTTGGGTCGCCGGCGGTGAGTTCTCCGGCGAGTCTCCGGTGTGTTTTCCGACTACTTAGGGTGCCTTTTTCCACTTTCTTCACCTCTCTCGTGGTCTCTCCTTGCGTCTCCAGGTGTGTTCTCCTTGTCTTTTCTTTTATTTAATGGAGAATCGATACCTAGAGTTAGGTGAAGAACTTGTGATTGTGGAATGGTTTGGGGATGATTGGGTAGGCCGATGACGCTATTTGGTTGTTCTATTTTTGCCTCGGGATTTCAGTCATTCGGCCTACCATTTGCATGTTGCATTGTATGCGTGCTTGTGTGGTTTGTGGGTGGTGCCTCGTTTGGTGCTTATTTAGTACGGTTTTGGTATGCTTGTTTCACCGGGGGCCTAGTCCACTGTCCGAATCGCTCTGATTTGAGGGCCCCTGGTGTGTTCTGTGGTGTAATTCTCGTGTGATGGGTATGCTTGTTTCGCCAGGAGTCTAGTCCATTGTCCATATCTTTCGATATGAGGCCTCCCGTAGTGGTTTTGGCCTAACATTGACCCCGTTTGCTTGTGTACCCTTTGTACTTGTGTTTTGCAGGATCATGGAAGCTTATCTCGACCAGTTGAGCATCACTCAACGCCACCTGCTGCGGGCCATCCGTAACCGCACCTTCGCCGAGCACCTGCACCTCGATTTTTGAGGTGTTCGAGGCGCTTCATGCCATGCCGCAAATGGAGGTCGTGGTTCGCCCCTATGGTTGGCAGCGTCTTCTCACCCTCGCCGAGCCGACCTACAAGGAGCTCGTCTGGGAGTTCTACGCCACCTTCCACCACAATTCGAAGGCGAACTCCGACCATGCTGATGCGGTTCAATTCACACTTGACGGGGTGGAGCACTCCCTCAGTTACTGGGAGTTCGCCAATGCACTTCGTCTCAATTCCCGGGAGTCCGGCGGGCGGCCACTACGCTTGGACCTCTCTGATCCCAGCGACTTTGCTTCCCAGGCTTACTTCCAGCGAATTTGCCTGCCGAACCATGTGGATGAAGAGTACGTTGCCAGCCAGACACGGGCCTCTCTCCTCCGTCCGGAGTGGCGGATTCTCAACCACCTGGTCACCTAGTCCTACACACCCAGCGAAGGCTCGGCCAACCGGGTCACACTCCGGACACTATGGTTGATGCATTCGATGGTCTTTCTGAGGACACCATCCAGCTGGGCTCTGTGCTCGCCCGGACGTTCACCAAAGCCGCCGCCAGCCAGAGTCGCAACCTTGTATGTGGCCCGGTGATCACCGCCTTGGCCCGCCACTACGGGGTTGACTACACTGGGATAAACTTGGTCCAAGGACCAACCCTGCTCAACGAGGCTACCCTCCGCCACCAGCACATGGTTTCTCGCCACGAGCGTGTGCACTGGATCGCGGGCCTTCCTCAGCCACCTCTACCTGCAGCGGGCGACCAGCCCGAGTCGAGCGCTGCTGGTGGACGCCGAGTTCCCCGTCGCGCTGTTCGTCGTGACCAGGCTCCCGCAAGCCCCTCTCCTGCTCCCCGGTCTCCTACTCCAGGGTCTCCTCCTCCAGTGGTGGTGCCCATTTCTGACCAGTTGGCGGCGATCGCTCAGTAGAACGAGCGCATCCTGGCCGGCCAGGAGCGCATTCACACCCGCCTCGATCGTGAGCGGGACCGAGGGCGTCGTCTCATGTCAGGCCAACACTACATCATGTCCTACTTGGGCTTGGACCCGAATGCGGTCCACTACCCGTTCGTGCAGTCCCCGGGGTTTGAGGATGAGTACCCTCCACCCACCGGCGATGGTGGTGATGCCTTCTAGAGCTGGTTCTGTGCTTTATTTGTGTTCCAGACTGAGACTCCATGTTTTGTTGTTTCGTTTTTTTTTTGTTTTTTTTTTTATCTTGGATTGTAGACCTGGACCTCCGGTTCTTTCACCCAGTGTGTGTCTTTTGTTGTCTCTAGCTCTGTGCCTCCTTCTCTGGACTGGTCTGCCTTCCAGTCCTCGTTCCTGTTCTCCTTTCACGGTAACATCGTTCCCCTTCCCTCTGCTCCATTGAGGACATTGTCGCATTTAAGTGTGGTGGGGGGGGGGGGGGTTCTTTGTATGAATTGGAACGTATATATGTGTGCTTGGAGCCTAGTCCACTGTCCAAATCTCGAGATTTGAGGGCTCCAAGCACTGTCGTTTGCCAGATGTTTGATCGTATTGGCACTGTGGATGTGATTAGTGAATTGAATGGCTTTTGACTTGATGCATGACAACTTGAGTGTGACTAAACAACTTATTATGATGACTGAGATGAGCAGTAGAATTGTATAGGGATTCAGTTTTTCAACTGTTTGCTTACCAAATGTGACTTGGTTTGATCACTTGCTTTTTACAGTCATTTATGCATCTAGTTCAGGGAATCAGAACGAGAGATAGAGCATATAGGTAGCCATGTGAGACTTGAGCTTGCTCGTTTCTTTCTTGTGCGATAGTTTCCTCTTCCATGATGTGCAGCATTCACGTTGTCATTAGCTAAGACGATGGAGGCATAGGATTAACCCACGACCAAATTGACTGTCCTGGTGTGTCATACCCCCTAGTCAGCCCTTTGAGCCGTGTGTTTTCCTTTCTTTCGTTCTTCAATGAAAAGTCACCCTTTTGCATCTTTTAGAAGGTTCCACAGAGTGATTTTTACATGTTTTCTGCTGTTTCTGCTAAACGTAATGTGAGGGTTGGAGGTAGTGCTTAAAAGTTGGGCAGGTGTTTGAAAATGTGCTGAGGTGGTGGTTCTCTTAAGACATGAAAAATAATTAAAGAAAAAAAAAGAAAAAAATGAAAGCAAAAGAGAGCCACCATCAAAAATCTGAATAATGCCCATTTAGTAGTGTTTCTTAGCATTCTAGCACTTAGAAATACTAGCATTTATGTAACCTCCTTCGCTCTTGTGCTCTGAAGAATTTGAGTAATGCAGAATAGCAGAAAGAAAGTTTTTGATTTGATTGACTGCGAGTTTGCTGGGTTTGGATATGTGGAACCTTGTGCTGTATGAATACTTCCACCACCTAAAAGGCCTTTTCCCCATGTCCGAGACCCTAGCCTGTCATCTGAACCTGTGTCTTAGACCTCCGGATTAGTTAGTGGTGACACCCCATATGTGAACTCTAGCACTTAGAGGCTGCATTCATGGTGAAGAGATGTTAGGGATTGAGAGATTAAGCATGCGCATTTTTCGCATCAAATTGTCCTGACCCCACTGGTCGAGAGTGAGCGATTCATTTTCTCATATTCTCTATACTCTTTATCCCGGTGAGGACCTAGATTGCTCGGTCTTAATTCTCATATCTTGAGCTTTGTGCATGAAGTGACTGTTTTGAATAAGTGGTTGAGTCAAGTCTATGTTGGTTGGTGAACAGAAGGGAGACTCTTCCTTTGCTCGATTTTACTGCATTCGAATGTCATCTGTGGTGGTTGTCTAGGTTGTCATTGAGGTTGTCCATGTGTTAATGATCGAAAGCCAATATGATCCACGTTTTTGTGCCGATATGATATGCCCTTAAGCATGCTTGATTGAAACATTTTTAGCTTACCTTGTGTCTGACTTGGTTTGCTTGGGGACAAGCAAACGGTTAAGTGTGGGGGAATTTGATAACGATGTAATTGCACGTATTTGCACCCCTAGTTCTTATCCGTTTGAGGGGCATAGTCGTGTATTTTTGGCCTATTTTACGCCGGGTTGTGCTACTTTGTCATATTTCAGGTCCCAGGCGTCAAAGGAAAGGCTAAGCACGAGTTTTGGGGCATTCGGAAGTCATTCGGTCGAGCTGGAGCCAAGACAAGGGCACGCCTAAATCAGAACACGACCGTGTTCCTAGACCATGCTTTTACTGTCGAGACTTGATCTGATTTTGGCAAACACTAGCTCAAAACACGGGCAGGGCTGAGACAGAACACGGCCGTGTCCACCAAAAGCACGCCCGTGTTTTCCCCAAAAGTCTGGCCGTGTATTTAACACTTGGCAAAACACGGGCGGGCTGGAGCAGAACACGGCCGTGCCCTCGACCGTGTTTTGCCCAGTGATGCCCTTTTAGGCAGATTTCAGCCAAAACAGAAAGGGATTCGAGTTTTAGAGAGACAGAGCGATTCCTAGAGAGAGAAAGCGACGAACAAGAGTCTCCAAGTGCCCTAGCTTGTTCTTCATCACCATTGGAGCGTGGCTTGAGCTTGGAGAAGTGCCGATCAACGTCCAGGAGCAGAAATCCATCCTTCACAATATGATTTCCGCGTCTGATTCTGCTTTTGCTTCTTTCTCCATGGAGTAGTTCTCCCATTCATCTGGGTATGGAGAACCCTAGATTTGTATGTTAGGTCTGATTGTATGAACCCAAGTACTGATTCTATGAGTTGATTATATTCAATTGAGGTTTGAATGATTGAATGGCATGAATCCTGATCAAATTCCTGTTGTTTCTGCTTTAACCTAGAATGAGAATATCTGCCTAGGTTGATAGAGCATCCTTGATTGAAGGTAGGGAGTTGGTGACTTTAGTCGAGGAGCCAACTTACTATTCTGTACCGAATTCACTTCGGTAGTGGAGGTTTTGTTCGTTAGGGCCTCAATCTGTTTACTCCGGTGGAGGTTAGTCGCCCGCTAGAGACTCTTTCCCGGCCCAGTCTTAGCTTCTGGAAGCTTCGCCTTACGTAGCTTACGCGGTGTATGCTTGGGAGATCCCTTTCGAGATGACGCCTTCCCCACCAACTTCGCAGCACCGATAAGCTGGGGATTTTCCTTGGGTTGGTCACCCTCCCCTTGAACTGTCGTCTGCTGGGCTGCATGGACTGTCGTAGGATAGGGAGATCATCCTCAGACTCATCTTCGAGGATCATACGTCGCCGACGAGTCATTGCTTGGGGATGGACAGGGTCAGCCATTGGCAGAATATCATCACTCATCGACGATAGTTGGTTCTCCCGCACCGGTCTTGCCTGCCTCCTCAGGATCCTCTCATCCCTCCGCTGTGTCACCATCGGGCTTTGCCGGGGTTGTGTCTCAATGATTAGCGACTCATCCGTCTGCAGGGACGTCTCTACTTCCTTCCCACGTCGGCGTCCCTGATGTAGGTCCATCCGATGATGGGCACTCTCCTTCCCAGCTCGCAAATAGTCACCCGCCTCCTTCCTTGACGTGGAGTAACGAACACCATGCCTAAGGGAAGCCGAGCCCAGAGCGAGCCATGGGCATCGCAGCAATGTCCTCCTCGTCATCACGAGTTGGCCTAGGTTGCTCCCTAGTTAATTTTCCTTCGCGAACCTCCTTGTTAATCCAAACGGATTTTGCGCCTCCGCGGTATTGAGGGAATATCATCATCATCATCATAAAGGCGAGTACCACTTTTTTGTGGACATGTGAGGGGCCAAATCTTTCCTTCCGGGTAGGAGGATCAAATGAACTGTCATTCATCATGTGACCCACTCGGCCACAATGAAAGCAGAATGTAGGTGACACGCCAAAACACAACACCAAACTGCGGCCAAGTGTAATCGCAGTCCGGGAATGCAGTAAAGTGGCAAGTTCTAATAATCAACCAGGGGTCTAGATCTACGACCTACTTCGTGAATATCTATTATCTAGCCAACTAAGTCGATTGATTGTGGTTTTAATTAAAAATAGTAAGAAAGCATGAAATGATTCGGTTTTCTAAAGCAAAGGGAGAGTCACTTGGGAATGAGTCCCCCTAGCTCCTTAGTTAGGTCTCACTTGTAACTACCCTGGGTTGATTTACTGTTGATTAAACTGCGGAAGATCCGACAGTAGCTTGGAATCTCTTAAGCTGACCAAGCCCTCTCAGTCCAACTACCCGGCATACGACTAGTCTTCACCGGGATAGAAAGCTGAGGCAATAAGCACAGAACTCCACTACTGGAATTGGGTTCAGTACAAAGCAATAGATTGACTAACTCTCGTATAACCAATCTACCACTACCGAATGATGAAGCTCTAACAACCTAATCAGATTCTATCTATCTCAGGTTGCAGCAGAAATCAATAAAAGATGATCAGACTTCAATTGATTCAATGAATCATGCATCATTCGATTAAAACCAAACAGTATAGCAATCCCAAGTCATTACAATCATGATCCCTAACACATGGAACTAGGGTTCTTCATACCCAAGTGAGAGAGGATTCTACTCCATAGAGAGAGGGGAAAACATAATACAAAGCAGTCATACTCGTAACAATGGGAAGAATCTGCTCTAGGATGATGATCTTCACTCCTATGATGATCTCCAAGCTCGATTGATGAAACCCAGCTCCAAAATCACTTCTAGGATGTGTTCTTCGCACTTTCTCTCTCTAGGGCTCTGTTTTTGCTCCAAAAAGTCGATCCCCTCCCCTTTGGCTCGAATTGGGGTAAAAGCCCAGAAATTCCCGACCACACAGGCAGGCCACACGGCCGTGTGGCTTTCCCAATTGCCCGTGTGAGTGTCAAAACACCGAGTTTCGTTTAAGTGACTTCCAACCATCCTACACGGCCACAACCACCCGGCCGTGTGGATTTCCAGGATGCCCGTGTGAGTTCCCTGGAATTTTTACACGGCCACATGGGTTCCCTTACACGGCCGTGTGGCTTTTAGGCATGCCCGTGTGGCTTCCCAGCTTCTCGCCAAACGTCCAAACTTCGTCCAATCGATCCCGAACTCGTTCCCAAACCTTCATTCACGTACTAGGACCTGAAATATCACAAACAAGCACAACCTAGCGTGAAATCAGCCTAAAACACGAGAATCAACATCTCAAACGGCTCAAGAATAGGGGTAAAAACATGTGCAATTAACGGTTTATCAAACTCCCCCACACATAACCGTTTGCTTGTCCCCAAGCAAACCTAACTCAAACAAATGCAACTCTCAAGACCTCTATAGCAACAAGCAACCCCGATCGTCGGCAGAGGATTTTCTAGATCATTTAGAAACTTACGAGGTCAACTGGTCTTCTAAGACGCCTCCTATCTCTCTCAAAGCGAGTACTAGACTCAAGCTAGGATCATGAGAAGCATTGGAACTAAAACATTCAATTCATGGATAAGGAGACTCACACAATTCAACAACCAAGGACTCGTTGTACCGGAGTGCTCTTTCACTTCATTTCACCGTTGGAACCCCTTTTTCACTTTCATTTTACTCTTTTTTTTTCTTTTCATTCACTTAGTGGGGGTTCCAACTGCAGTCTTTTGCACGGTCGACCCTTATTAGTCGAGCAAGAGCAATTTTTGTACATCTGGCGCTCGCCAGAGTACTTCTTTTAACTCCTTTTCCTCAACTCTTGTGGAGGGTCAATGAAATTAAGCTGGGTCGGAAGATCTATCCGTGCCCTTAAAAACACATTCTCAAGTAGGCAAACCGTTCAACGGGTGTAAATTTTTACTTGTACTAGAGACATCTTAGCTTCACCTTGTAGGCCTACCCCACCAAGGATCACTTAAATCTCTTCCAAAACCCGATTTTGTGTAATGAATGGTGTCGAACACGTTGGGCTTACCACATGTCTTAGAATTTCACATTTTTTACATGGAGGACCAACTGCTTTTTCATTTCACACTTGAGCACCCTTTTTCGATACATAAGCCCACAACACAACATAAGAGGAGTCATCAATACCACATGAATCAACGGTCCTAAATCCAATAGTTCACAAAATGAACCGGCACAGCAGAGAGACAGATAGGAAAAATCTTATACTTCAACATCCTCCATAGTGCTACAACTACCTCCCTAGGTTGCACATCACCATAAAACTGTCAATTCAAAGCATACTGAGCATGATTTTGCAGGGAACAGTACTTGGAGCCCTCAATTCATCAAATTGGACGGTGGACTAGGCTCCAAGCACACAAACTCATATAGCAGTTAAAGATAGAGAAACACCCCCCACACTTAAGCACGACATTGCCCTCAAAGGAGCAGAGGGAAAGATAAGGGGAACGATGTTACCGGATTGATATACTGCCGGGAGACTGGAAGTGGACCAGTCAGCGGGGAACATATGGAACGAACGGGATAGTTCTGCACGACGGAAACATCAAGAACACACTAGCACACTGTGCGTTAGGGATCAGAGTTTATCCCAGATGGCCACAAAAGAGACAATCCACAAAATAAAACCAAAAGTACAAAACAAATGACAGACTCAGTTCAAGCTCCGCACATACATGGAGCAAACATAAAAAAGTCTTAAATAAAAACACACTCTGAGGGGCAACGAGTACAGACTACTCATCGCCAAGGTTGTCGAAGTCGATGTCGTCCATGAAGGCGTCCTCCATACTGGGTGCTCGCCCGGTATCAGCTGGAGCAGGTGCTGCTGGACCTCCTGCATACGCCGAGATCGGGCATTCTCTCGCTCGATGTGAGCCAGAGTCACCCCCTGATGGGTCCCCATACGGTCTAGGCGCTCATTATAGGCAGCCATCCGGGTCTAATACTCGGCCTGGTGAGCTGAGTACTGCTGCTGGAACTAGAGCTGATGGTCGAGGAGTCGCTGATTCTGGATGTTCCGCTGCTGGTACTGGTGAGTGCAGTAGTCCTGGGATGGGAATGAGGAACTTCTACCCCCGTACTCAGGGTGGTCGGGCGGGGGGCATCAGCATCATCCACATCCTCAGTAGCCTCATCCTCAGGAGCATCAGGCTGGTCCTCCGCGGGGATCTGAGGTTCAGGAAACCCCGCGATCCACTTGATGCCTCGATCGACTCGCAGCAGGTGCATTCTCTTGATCGTGTCCTCGCCGAAAGCACTAGTGCCCCCTACTCTGTGCACCCCTGCAGTGATATCTGGAAGAAGGTCCGGTTAGCATCGTCAACGATAGAGATGGCCGCTTCACAGGCAAGTTCTGGAGGGAGTTGTTCAAGATGATGGGCTCCGATCTCAACTTCTCCACGAGCTTTCATCCTCAAACGGATGGGCAAACCGAGCGGGTCAATGCTTTGGTGGAGGTCTACTTGAGGCATTATGTGAGTGCCAACCAGAAGGATTGGGTGAAGCTATCGGATGTAGCCCAATTCTCCTACAACTTACACCGAAGTGAAGCCACGAGCATGAGTCCGTTCGAGTTGGCTACCGGGCAACAGCCGTTGACACCTAATACAGTGACGACGGGGTACAAGGGCAACAGCCCTTCTGCCTACAAGTTTGCACGAGGGTGGCACGAGAAGATGGAGTTGGCGAAGTCTTATCTCGCTCGAGCAAAGAAGAAGATGAAGAAGTGGGCGGATAAGAAGGGGCGTCACTTGGAATTCGAGGAGGGAGACTTGGTGATGGTGAAGTTCTTCTCTCATCGATTCAAGCACCTCAAAAATGTGCACAAGGGGCTGCTACGACGATATGAAGGGCCATATCCGATATTGAAGCGGATTGGCACGGTGGCGTACAAAGTTGAGTTGCCATCGCACTTGGAGATTCACCCCGTCTTCCATGTGAGTCAATTGAAGGCATATCATGAAGACAAGGAAGATGGAGCACGGAAGGAGTCGACGAGGGCACCAACCCTCGTCACCACAACACATGAGCACGAAGTGGAGGAGATATTGGCTCACCGTGTTGTGCCTAGGCGTGGTGTTCACCCAAGCTACGCGGAATATCTTGTCAAGTGGAAGGGGCGGCCAGAAAGTGACATCACTTGGGAGAAGGAGCTTTCACTATGGCGTCAAAAAGACTTGATCGAGGCATTTTATGCGGAGTCCGCGACGAGGGCGTCGCGAGATTGAGTGGGGGAGAATGTTACGTGGAAGATTCTAGAGCATTCTAGAAGGATGTGGGTACATGCATGCATCTTGCAATTCATGCACCAATGTACATACATCCCCCCTTTCCTATCTTTTATTCATGCACCTATTTATTATGATTCATGTATGAGTGCTTATGCATTCACCTTATTTATTACATTCATGTATGGGGGGACTTCTAGGTTCGTTCATTTATGACGGCCATGTACATTGTACTTAGTGGAGAGGATGCCTATATAAGCATCCCTCTCCATCATTTTTCATTCATCCAGAAATTGAGAGTTTCCATCTCTAGAGATTTTCTCCATACTTGTGAGTTTGAGTGAATACGAGCAAGGCTGACTTAGTTTCCCACTCTTACCATGAGATCCTCAACGGTCTTTTGGATGAATTACAAGCTAATCAACTAGTTGAATAGAAGTGGCAGTAGGATGAAGTTCACATATATCAAACTCTTTAAACAATTTATAGGACATCCTATTTATGTTGGCTCCTAAGTTGGCTAGTGCTTTGAATATGGTCGAATTGCCTATAGAGCAAGGGATAAAGAATGTATATGGATCCTCCCACTTCAATAGAGGTTTGCTGTAGATATAGGTCGAGCACACCTTGCATAAGTTCACCATAGGTATTTCATCAATCTTATTTTCTAAAGAGAAGCTCTTTGAAAAATTTTGTCTACTTGGGCACTTGAGTGACCTTGTTCAAAAATAGAGCAGTAATATGCAGTTGCCTAGTTATGACATTAAATTCAACCTAGTGCCCACCATCTCCCATCTTTCTTGAGCCAATAGATGGGATGATCTTTAGGATTTTCTTCGGTAAATATTGGTATTTTATAACAATAATACTCCTTGTGATTTCTTTTACAACTCAAGGATTTTATCCTTTAATTGTGGGGTGCGGATAGTATAACAACACCTTAAGTGTTGTTACCATAACAACAAATCTAACTAAGGGTAAAAGAGTAAATGAACAAATTACAGAAAAAGAAAATTGAATTACAACTCAAAAGAGATGGATAGAAACTTACGACTCTGCTCTCGCACTCTCTGCCACCTTCGACCTAGAAGACCTCCAAATCCGTTCATCTCCAGCCTCCGTCGGAGCTTTGTCCTTCACAACAACTGCAACAGCGGCGGCGACGCAAAATTGAGTTCCTCGCCATCGACCAGCCTCCAACCTCACCGACGTTGCGACACTCTTCCATGCTAGATCTTATCTCTCTTCATTTTATGTTTTCGATTCTTCTTCATCGAAGGCTAATCAAGATGGTGGCAGAGAGGGTGGTGTTCTTCGGAGCTCGAATCCTGGCATTGAGCATGGCCGATTGAGCACCTCCACGACGCACTCTGCAATGCAGATCCTGTTTCTCCTCCGTTGCCTCACTTCTTCTGTTGCCGATTGTTCTTCATCGACGAGAAATCAAGCTGGTGCGGAGAAGGCAGTGGTTGTTGGAGCCAGTCTGGTCAACCTACTTCCATTCTTGACAGAAAATCTAGTTTCTCTAATTGACCGTGTTGGAGTTGGTCGGGAGTCGACAGAGGTTTCGATGGATAGAGGGTTGAATGCATGTGGCCCTGTTAGCTTTAAAAAGAGGTTTAGAGAAGAATTGAATTGGATACGAAAACTCAATGGTGATTTGTGGATGGGAAGAGGGAAATTTGTGAAGATCCAGCTTATGTAAGGAGTGGTTGTGAATGTGAGGCTAGTTTGAAGAGACATGAGATTGATTGTATGACTTTTATCATCAACAGAGTTGGTAGAGTGACTATTGAACTATTTATTAGATGGATTTGAATGACTCTAAGTTTTTCTTGTAATTGAACTGCCCTTCTTTATTGAATTCCATTATGGTATAGAATTGTCTTTGAGAAAACGATAAATCCCCTAATGGCATTTTTGCTCATGTTTCCGAACTTTTGAATACTTATCTTTCACAAACAATACTAGAAACCTCTTAATGCAGACCACAAACACTATATAGCTACCCACAAAAAGCATACCAGAAATCACCTAATGCATACTATGAATCATCTAAAACATATCAGAAACCTCATAAAGCAACCACAAATATTTTTTAAGCTCACCAGAAACCTTCTTATGGAAACCACAAACGTGATAAAACAAACCACAAAAAGCATACCAGAAACACCCTAATGCATACCACAAATCCACTAAACATAACTATAAACCCCACAAAGCAAACCACAAATCCATTAAAACAAACAAGGATCCCCACAAATCAAACCATAAAATTTTAGAAAGCACACCATAAACTTCTTAATGCAAACCAGAAAAACAATAAAGCAAACTAGAAACCTCCTAATGCATACCACAAATTCCCTAAAACAAACCACAAACCTCACAAAGCAATCCACAACATTTGCGAAAGCACACCAGAAACCTCCTAATGTAAACCACAAACACAGTAAATCAAACCACAAAAAAAAAAAAAAAAACCGGAAATGTCCTAATGGAGACCACAAAAATATTGAAACAGACCAAAAACCCCTCAAAGCAAACTACAAATTTTTTGAAAACGCACTAGAAACTTCTCAATGCCAACTATAAACACGATAAAGCAAACCACAAAAGGTAACAAAAATATGAGAAACCAAACCATAAATCTCACAATGCAGACCATACCATCCGGTGGTCGTTGACCGTTGACCAAACTCCGATGACCGTCAGTGAGCAGATTCCGATGTCGATAGGCATATTCCGGCCCCGATGACTAGATTCCGACGCAGGTAACCATATTCCGACCACGGTGAGCATATTCCGGCGATGATGAATATATTCCGACGACAAAAAAAGCATATTCCGGCGAGAAAAAGCATATTCCGGTGATCGGCGACCGGTGGCCGAATTCCGGCGACCAAAATTTTGGGTAGAAAATAAAAAATATTGTTATTTTTTATTTATTTTTATTTTTATTTAAACATATTTTTCATAATGATAATTATACCTCTGCTTTGATTTTACACTAGGTCAACTCAGCTAATAAAAAGTCATCACAACCCTAGCTTCCTATTGGTTGGAGACTAGTGTTGTTACAATAGCAACACAAAGTATGTTGTCACAATATCTAGTCCCTTAATTTTGGTTCCAAGTTCCAACTACATTCGCCTCTCAACTCATTCTAGAAGCAATCCTATTGAAGGCGCTAAACTTCTAATCCCTGATTAGGACATTTGAGAAGACAATTGTCTCTCCCAACCCTCTGACAGGGGCTTGGATAGAATAACAACACCTATAGTGTTGTTATCCTAACAACAAGGATATTATTGTTATTTACCCGGTATTAAATTTTGAAATTCAAATTAATAATAAAAATTCATTGAAGCACGCGATTCCTGTCATTTTCGTTTTCCGCTTTCCCCTCTGCTCACGAACTGCTCTCTGACGTCTCCATCGGTTGCTCTCTCCCTGTTCTCGCTAATTTTTCATCTGCATCGAGCGATTCCGTCTGTGGCTTGTGGATTTCCTTCGCGCGATTCCGTTTCCGCGTCGTTGACGTGAATTTCGAGGTATGCCGTCCTTTGGTGATTTCCTCCGCTAAACTGTCTTCTCCTCTTTCGTCAATTTTGGCCTCCGAAGTCGCCGTTGTCATTTGGCGTCGCCGGAGTTCCACTTGTATGGTGTTAGTTTGGCATCGCCGTTGTCGTTGTCGTTAGCATTGTTGTTGCTTGCTGCTGCTATTGAATTTATAACCGTCGTTTTCATGTTTGCACTCTGTTACTTTCGTTTTCCACTTTTCTGCGATGTTTTGACGCTTCCAGTCTAAATTTGTTGTAGGAGACGAGGAAATTTCATAGCTGTGCGTTCTGGTTAGGTTTTGTTTATTGTTTCTTCATTTTTGTGGTGTGCTTTCTATATTTCCTTAGTTATGTGGTGTGCTTTCCATATTTTAGGTTTTCTGGTTTCTCATTAGTCATTTGTGGTGGTGTTTAGTAGTTCTGTTGTTTTGTTCTTTATTTTGGTGGTGCGCTTTGTGTTTGGTGACAGTTAGGGTGTTTGTGGGTTCGATTGGGGCGTTTCAGGAGGTTTTTAAAAAAACTATCGTGTATTTCCAGGCTGCTGTAGTTGGTTCTTTTAAAAGGTTTTTTGGTTTGTGTTTCAGATTTCACAATTTGGTTTAGGAGATTTACTGGTGTGCATTTGCAGTTGTTGTTTGTCTCCTTTACATTTGATTATTGAGTCGTTTATGGTGGTGTTCAGTAGTTCTGTTGTTTTGTTGTTTATTTTGGTGATGCGCTTTGTGTTTGGTGACATTTAGGGTGTTTGTGGGTTCGATTGGGCCTTTCTGTAGGTTTTTAATACAACTATGGTGTATTTCCAGGATGTTGTTTGTGGTTCATTTGCAGTTGTTGTTTGTCTCCTTTACATTTGATTATTGAATTGTTTTCATGGTTGTACAGTTTGCATTAGGCCCTTGATGGTTTGCATTTTAGATATTCTGGTATTAGATTGCTTATGTTGGTTTGTATTTTGGTTGCTTTGTAGGCATGGCACCTGCTAAGAAACATGCAGTAAAGGGGAAACAAAAGGAAAAAGTTCGAACACCTAAGCGAGAGAAAGATGGTGTTTCTCATGTGCCCAGAAAGTCGGATAAGAGGCATTGCAGTAATACTAATCGGATTCTTGCCATCATGGATGCTGAAGAAAAACTGCGGATGCTAGATCCTCTGGGTTTTAGGGGTGTGTCGAGGGTTAAGCTTACGAGACTCCCTAATAATTTTACTAAATGGCTTTGCAAAAGTTTTGATGTCAGTTCAAGGTCTTTCCCGCTGCTTCGGTCAGGGAAGTTTAGAATTGGAGAGGCAGATGTGGAGAGAGTCTATGGTTTGCCGCGTGGACCGTATGTTGTTAAGCTGGATATGTTCAATTCAGCCCAGAGGCACAAATGGGGAATTGAGTTAGGGCTTTCCAATACTAGGAAAGGAAAGGCGACATTGGCGAACATTAAACTAGTATTGGAAGAGGAGAAGGACAATAAGAAGTGGAGGGATCTTTTTGTGTTGTATACAATGGAGGCAGTTCTGTGTCCCAACGGAAATTTGTTAACCTCTCCTATGCTGGGTTTTTGCAAGATGAAATGGTCGCTGAATTCAACCAATATAATTGGTGTAAGCATGTGGCTGACCATTTTAATGAAAGTATGGTTGAAGTGGTTCAATCAAAGTTCCCTGGTGACGTTCATCTTCTTTTTGTAAGTGGATAAATATACCTCTTTTCGAATTTTGGTTTACTTTTTCATTTATAGTTTGTTTATTGACGAATGTGGTGTGGTTGAAGATGTTTATGGTTTGTTTAAAAATATTTATGGTTTAGTTTTTCCCCCCTCTGTTATAATGTTTCTGGTATAGTTTATTGACAAATGTGGTGTGGTTGAAGATGTTTATGATTTGTTTAAAAATATTTATGGTTTGGTTTTTCCCCCCTGTTATAATGTTTATGTAGTTTATCATTTATGGTTTGTTTATTGATGAATGTGGTGTGCTTGAAGATGTTTATGGTTTGTTTAAAAATATTTATGGTTTGGTTTTCCCCCTGTTATAATGTTTCTGGTATAGTTTATCATTTATGTGGTGTGTATTATTATCTTTCTGGCACAGTTTGTTTGTGGTTGCTTGACTTCTGTCTGTTTGTATATGTGGCAGATTTCGATTCTTGACCGTTTGAAAAACCCCCTGAGCTGCCCGTACCGACCTGTAGGCACAGGTCGTACAAAGTCGCAAGTGCTGCTTTTCAAGTACTGATGGACGAAGGTCATCTCTCTATTGGTCATCGAGATGTACAGAGGAAGAACAAGCAACCTCCAGTCAACCAATGGGACGAGGACGTGTGAAGGGTACAAAGAGGAAAAGGCCGGTGGATGATCTTGATATAGAGAGGGAAGGGGATCTTCCGAAGCTTCCCTATCTTGACATCAATTTGGATGGTATTCATTCGGTTGAAGAAGTGAGTGATTTTGATTTGTTATTCGTTTTATTGCTTTCTTTAGCGTACTTTCGGTGTGCTTTAAAAGGATAGTATTTTGCATTAGTTTGTTTAAGGAATACTTTATTTTATTCATGTGCTGGTTAGTTGTGTTTTCTGTTGTTTGTTCTTTGGCTTGCTTTAATGTACTTGTGGTTTCTGTTAAAAGAATAGTGGTTTGCATTACTTCGTTAAAGGAATACTTTATGGTACTCATTGTTTGGTAGGTGTTTTTTTTGTGAGGATTCAAACATATGTGGTTTGTATACGTGTGTCTTAGGTGTTCATTAAAAGGAATGTGAGATTTTTTAGAAGGTTTATGGTTTGCTTTTGGGCTGTTCACTATCTTTGGGCTGTTTTCGTGTTTTTGTAGGCATATCAGTTGAAGAATGACATGGAAAGTTATAACAGGGCTTTGTTGAGGATGGTTAGTCATTACAGTGCCAACATTGAACAAGTTGATGACCATATAAAGATGCTGGAGGGGCAGCAACCAGAGGATAGTCCTGAAGATAATGTCGATTTCACTGATAGTGTTGAGGATGTTGCTGTTGGTAAGGGAACCAATGATGTCGGTCTCAATGTAGATGTTGGTCACAATGCATCTGCTGCCAATGCTGATGAGGAGACTGGTGCTAACAGAGTATCAGATCCAAAGTCCCCAGGCCTTGATGATTTGTCAATGGAGATGGATAAGGATGGTGCTTGTACTGCTGATGCTCTGTCGCCAGATGTTGGTCACAATGATCCTGCTGGCATTGCTAATGATGATACCTCTGCTAATGGAGTATCAGATCTGAAGGGGCTTGATGATCATCTTGATGATCTGACAATGGAGACGACACAAAAAAAAATTGTTGATTCTGAGAATGCTAAGAAGGTTTGTGCTCCTGGCAGTGTTTCTCAAATGGATAGCTGTGAGGAAAAGGGACAAGGTGATGATGGAGATGACAATGTTGATGGTGTTGACGCTGCTAAGTTGCGTAACTTGGTTGAGAAGGTCAGAAAGGTATTTTTACTATTTTGTGTTCCAATATTTGTGGTGTGGATTATACTGTTTTTGTTTTGTTTGTCATGTCTTTTGTAGTAGGTTGTTTTGCATTTGTTAGTAGTGTGGTTTACATATATCTGGTTTTGTTAAAAACTTGTGTGGTGTGGTTTCTGTAGTCTGCTATGGGGGATGTTCGTGAAAATGTGGTGGTTGATGCCAAAAGGAAAGAAGCTGATCCCGGTGAGGTGCTTGAGGGTGGTGATGATAGTGTAGATTTACCATTGAGTCAACTAGTTGAGAGTCTTAGGGAGGGAAAGGTAATTTGTTGTACAATGTTCCAGTTTTGGTTTGTTTTTGTAGTGTGGTTTATCGCATTTGTAGTTTGTGTTAGTAGTTTTTTGTACTGCTTTATATAATTTGTGGGTTGCTTTAAAAATAAGAAAACATTGAAAGTGAAGAATGCAGGAGGCTCATCAGGTGTCATTGATAATGTGTTGAAGCGTGTTGTGTTGCAATATGCAAGGGATTCGAATAACTTGTAAGTTAATGTGTATAGATTTCATACATATGCGGTTGTCTGTATATATTTTTATATATAGTGCTTATTAATACTTTTCTAATGCCGACTGTTTTGTTTGTTATGGAATTATGAAAAATAGGAAGGAACTCATTTTCAGTCGTGTTGTTGGATACAATTCCTTGTTCAGAAAGGACACAAAGACTTTGGCACATGGGCAATGGGTGAGTGTGGATGTTGTTGACTGCTATGCTGCCTATCTGAATCGGGAGCAAGTGAGAAGCGGGCAACTGAAAAGATGGGTGTTCTATTCAGGGCTGGCGGTGAGTTACATTTTCTGCAAGTTCTGGTTTGTTTTAGGGTTTTTGTGGTGTGCATTATAATACGTCTGGTTAGATTTAGGGTTTTTGTGTTGTGCATTATAATACGTCTGGTTTGTTTTAGGGTTTTTGTGGTTTGCATTATAATACGTCTGGTTTGTTTTACTGTGTTTATGGTGTGTTCTACCTTGTAGCAAAAAGTGAAAACGATACTGAAAGAGTCTGGACCACTGCCTAATTTTTTTGAAGAGACTGACGAAACATGACAAGTTGCAAGTGGATACCAGATGGTTTGGACTTCTCACAATGTGATTTTGTATGTATTTTCTTAGTCACATTTGCTACATTGTTTCATGTATTTTTTTCTTCATTGTTCTTTTGAAGTACTGACTTGTTTTTGTTCTCTACTATGCAGTGGATGTTCCCCCACTATTCTGATGGACACTATAGGATGTATGTAGTGAATCTGAAGAACAAACGGTATGATTATCTTGACAGCCTTTATCCTGACGAACTTGATTCCAAGTTTCGTGCTGTTGCGGATATGGTGGTCCGCTATGCCACAGAATATATCCCTGCCTGTAGATGAGAGCCCTGCAAAATTGAAGAATTTAAGTGGGTTAGAATGCGAGGGTTGAGACAACATGGTGGGGTTGACTGTGGTGTTTTTATTATGAATTTTGTTGAGTTTTGGGAAGGCAAACTGGTGCCAGCTATGAGGAAGTAGCAAAAACAAGTCAAGCAGAGGCGGGATGAGATCACATCAACATTGATGTTGAACGAGGAGAACAGTTTACTTGAACAGGTGAAGAAGAAGAGTTTGAGTTTGATCGCAAGGTGGACTAGCAAATTTTAGGATGCATTTGCAAGAACAGTTTCAGATTTCACTGTGTTAATATGTGTTTTAGTGTGTTTATGGTGTTGATTAAGGCTTTTGTGTTCTGTATCTGAAGTGTTGTGGTTTGATTAAGAAGAATT
Organism: Linum tenue; assembly: GCA_946122785.1. NCBI lineage: Eukaryota > Viridiplantae > Streptophyta > Magnoliopsida > Malpighiales > Linaceae > Linum > Linum tenue. The sequence goes on from CAMGYJ010000006.1 coordinate 25,797,885, forward strand.
GTGGTCTTCTTCGTGTATGGTGTGTATTATAAGACAAGTGGATGTTTAACGGGTATTGTAGTGTGGTTCATAAGGTTTATAGTTTGCTTCTTTTCCCCGGGGTTATACAATGTATGGTTTGTGTTAGTACATATGTGGTTTTCTTAATGAGTGTTCTGGAAAGTTTCCATATGTTTGTGGTTTGGTTTTGTTAAGAGGTTTCGTAGTTTGTTTTCTTCGTGTATGGTGTGTATTATAAGACAAGTGGATTATTTAACGGGTATTGTAGTATGGTTCATAAGGTTTATAGTTTGTTTCTTTTCCCCATGGTTATACAATGTATGGTGTGTGTTAGTACATATGTAGTTTGTTTTGTTGCATCGGTGTTATTGTTTGTTCAAATATTATCAAAACCTGGAAATGTTCATATTTGTCTCAGAGTTGTCATTCAAATCTAAAAGTTTATGAAAGATAAAAAAGCATGTATAACAACTAGGAGACTAATCACTCATTGTTGCTTTTGTAACGCTTGTTGGCAGCCTGTTCATCAATTCTTTGCTTTCCAGCCCTCTCCAGCTAGTGATGGCAATTTCAACCCGCCCCGCGAGTATTACCCTACCTGACCCGCGATGGGGAGGGTATTACCCGACCCGCAGTAGCGTGGGGCGGGGCATGGGTATCTACTTCCAACCCGCCCTGCCCCGCCCCGTTCTAGACTCATTTTATCTCAATTTCTTACAATATCTATACATATTTCTCCTATTTTGACTTTTCTTCAACTAGTTAGAGTCGATCTTTCAACTTTTTAGGCTCAATTATCCATTCTATTATCAATATTTTTCATTCTTTAAGTGTTTTTCCCTACGTTTTATTGTAAAAAGTAAAATTTACTTGTATTTTTTTTTTGAACAACATGTAAGAGTGGGTCGACCCGCCCCGCCCCGTACCCGCGCGGGTTTTACCCGACCCGTAGTAGCGTGGGGCACGGCATGGGAATTGAGGTACCCGCCCCGCCCCGACCCATTTCCATCACTATTTCCAGCGCTATCTCAAGTCCACCTCTTGGCCTCTTCTTTGATTTCATGGGTCTTGTCGAGCCTTGAATCCCTTCACATTGGCATACTTGTCATTCGTAGCTGAAGCAGCAGCTCTTAGTGAGGGTGATGTACTGGTGGTTCCAACTGTTGAAAAAGCAACATGCAAGATACTGGTGAACATAAGTAGGAATTAAGCAATTAGTGGATTGGATTAAGATGTTATTGGTTTGGATTAGATCATTAGTGGCTTGGATTAAGCAATTACTTGTGAACATAAGTAGGGATGCTAACAAGATGTGTGAAATTACTAGGTACTGTTTGTTGAGTTCCTTGAGTCTGAAGGTCTTGGAAAGCTAGTTTAGTGAGCTCTGCAATCTTTTCCTTAACCATTGAGAAGACTTTGTCATGCATTGAGACTTTTGTTGCTAGGATAACCATGCTAGCACACAGTTCTTGATACCTCCCTGCATAAGTATCTGTTGCAGCACATTCTGTTGTGTTTATTGTGAACTTCTCTCCAGATTTGGCATCTCTCATCCATCGTGGCAGTATGTATTCCTTAGGGATAGTTAATTGCTCAATATCATCACCATTAAATACAACCATCTCTATCTGCCTGTTATATGTCTGCACAACCAGCCTGAACTTTCAAACAAATGACATGAGCACTTGTATTTCTTCTCCTCTTTGTTCACTAACATGACTCTTTTGCCGAATCCTCCCAGTTTCTTCATTTCATAAGCGGTCATTCCATTTCTGTCCATAGATTCATTCCGAACACAAAAAAAGCAAGGCTTTCTGAATACTCCTCAAGGAAAGAACTGTAGATCTTAGTTGTGTATAATTTTGCGACTTGCTGAACAAGTGGGCTTCTTTCATACATGTTGGAAGATGACATACAACATACAATTATTCATAAGCATCTTGTCTACATTAATGATTTTATGGTATGTACTGTACTGTTTGTGGTGCGGATTGTGGGATTTATGGGTTATTTTAAGTCGTGTGTGGTGTGGATTGTGGAGTTCATGGGTTGTTTAAGCTCGTGCGGTGTGCATTGTGGTGTTTATGAGTTGTATTAGGTAGTCTGTGGTGTGGATTGTAGGGTATCTGGGTTGGTTTAGGTGGTGTCTAGTTTGTATACAACTATTCTGGTAGGGTTTTATATCAATTGTGGGGTGTTTGCTATTGTTTTTTGTTTGAACAATGAGACTTGTGGATGCATTCTACAGTATAAAACTTGTTTAAGTATGTGAAGAACTCAACTAGGTTGTCATCTGGTTGAAGGTAGTTTGGGAGGTTGCTGTTACAAGGCTTGTTGAAGTATGTGAAGAACTCAACTAGGTTGCCATTTGATAATCCATATACATTTCGTCTAATCTTTTCCGTTCGAGCAACTTGTGGAAGTATGTGAAGAACTCAACTAGGTTGTCATCTGGTTGAAGGTAGTTTCGGAGGTTGATGTTACAAGACTCACTCAGCTGTGAGCTTCGCATACCAGCTGTGAAGTGGTCCTTAACCCATGCTGAAGACAACTGTTTCCTCACCTTGTAAATTGAATCCAACCAATTTCTTGGATTGGTGCCTTCTTCTGGATAATATGTGTCTAGCAACCTTAACCAATTGTACTCAAATTCTTCGTCGTTTTCTACTCCAAAAGTGACATATTTTAGATCTTCTAGAATGTTTGTGTTTGTGGTGTCGAGATGCTTCATTCCATTCTTCTTGATATGAAAAGTACACAAGCCATGGAATGCTTCGGGAATGACGGATCTAATTCCAGTGGCGATTGCAGCAGCTTGGTCGGTGAATATTTATGTTGGTCAGGTGCCTGACATACATTTCAAGAATGCATCAAACAACCACTTGAATGTAGCGGTTGTTTCATCATATAGGAGAGCAGCCCAGAAGATGCACAGTGCGCGATGGTGGTTGCAGCCAACAAACAAAGCTGTAATTTAAAAATAAAATAAAAGAACAACATAGAATTAAATATTGAATCAAACACAGATTGTCTTTTATGATATATATGGTGGTGTGTTTCAGGACGTGTTTAGTGTGCTTTAGGAGGTTTCTGGTTAGGATTCTTAAAAAGAATGTTTCATGTTTTTTTTTTTTCTGTCATTTGTTTTAAGAGTTTTTGGTGTGGTTTTATGTTACTTATGGTATGCATTGCGTAATGTTTGGTATGCATTCAACTTCGAAAAAAGAACAACATAGAATTAAGTATTGAAACAAGGGTAATGTCAATGTTTTTTTTCCAAACTTTTTCCAGATTCTTTTATATTATCCAAATATATTAAAATTCTATGAATTAGCCAAATCTTTCATAATGCATCAAAATATTATCCATTTTTACGTAATCTTTAATAATTTTGTGACTCTTTTTTTAGTTAAAATACTAAAATTTTGCATTGTTGACTTACATGTGCCTCTTCCAAGTCAGTATCATGTTGCCAAGTCAATATTACTAACAAAATTGCTAACTGAAAGTTATCATTTGGCTAATTCTTAGTATTTCGATAAGTTTGGACAATATAAAAGAATCTGAAAAAGGTTTGGATAAAAAATAGACATTACCCTTGAAACAAATACAGACTGTCTTTTATGATATACATGGCGTGTTTCATGACGTGTTTAGTGTGGTTTAGGAGGTTTCTGGTTAGTATTCTGAAAAAGAGTGTTTCATGTTTTTTTTGTCGTTTGTTTTAAGAGTTTTTGGGGTAGTTTTATGTTACTTATGGTATGCATTGCGTAATGTTTGGTATGCATTCAACTTCGAAATCTCAAAAAAATTAACTAGTGCAAGGAATACGGACCTAGTGGACGATAATTCTGGTTTGTCTTGTATGTGGTGTCGAAACTGATCGTATATCCAAAGCAACTGTAGTCGAACTGCATTCTTGCATCATCCTAGAATATACTTGAAATATCTTCGTTACTATCTACCTCAATTTCATAGAAGAATGATGGATTCTTGTAAGCTTCCTGGCGAAAATGTTCAAGAAGTATAGTTGCTTCGCATGGTTTCATTGATTTATGCCTTGTCCCTGTGATATAGTTCTTCAGATCATGAGGGGTAAAAGGTACATTCACCCTCCCCCGGAAGTTGTGGCGAACAACTCATATGATTTTCGTAGTGAAACTCCACAATCTGTATGCACTTGTGCGACCATTGCATGCATTTCTGAGATCCCCTTGTTTGACCTCAACAGGTGTTTGAATTTTGGAGGGAGGAGATCATGGTTGTGTTATGTTATCCACTTGTCCAGCAACCATTCATCCTTCTTGATATCAAATCTGAATTTGATTATAGCTAGGCAGCCAACTCTAGTTTCTGGTATAGCACGTTGATAAGCCTTGACATCGATTGATCCTTTATTCTTGGGATTTGACTTGCTTGTCGTCTTGTATCCTTCTTTGTTGCAGCAATACGTAGCATATCGTGTTGTTTTGGTTGGCTGGCGTTTTGTAAAACGTTTGACAGCTCCCATGTCCCTCACGCCGAAGACAAGATCGTGAGCATAGTTCTTGTAGAATTGTTTTATTTCCTCAATGGTTTTGAATGCCAACCCCAAACTAGTGTAGTCTGACTTGGATCTGTTTGATTTCACACTTGTAAGCAATGATGAAAGAAATGAGCACTTGATCATTTCATTTTGCGATGATATTTACTAGAAAAGTGAAAAGTGGTTTGCAGTGTAGTTATTCATGATGCTTTTATAACATTTATGGTTTGGATTACAGTGTATAATTTTTTTTACAAACAGATTGCGAAATGTAATGATTTAGGTTTTAATGGTGTGCATTGGAGGTGTTTTGGTGCGTTTAAGAAGGTTTGTGGTTTGATTTTTAAGTGCTTTGGTTGATTGTCTTTTTTTCCTGTGGATTGTTTTGGGAAGAATGTGGTGTATTTGGCGATGCTTTTGGTATCGTTTGTGGGATTTTTGTGGGCGGTTTGGTTGGTACGGCTTATGATATTGTAAATGGCTTGTATAAGCGTGATTGTAGTGCTCATTGTAAGAAAACAGGAAGGATTGATTTGAGTGTACCTTCTTCTTGTTCATTGTTGGCACTGTTGGTGGAAATAGAGGTTTCCAGCTGATATACGCTTTTTGTTGCATTGTCAGAAGATGTTGCAATTTGCAGGAGTTGTTGAGCATCTACAGAACCAACAGAAACTTCATCTACATGATTCTCGTCCATCGTCAATGACTTGTCGTAATTGTTGTTTTCTCTTTGAATAATGCGAGTTGGAGTAAATCGTTGTGTCGTCGTGGTGTTATGAGCTGCTGCGGCCTGATTTTATCCTCTGTCGCCGCTGTTACGTTAGCTGCGATTAGGAGCTCGCTCCGCCATTGCCGCTGTTGCGGTAGCTGCTGCGATCAGGATCTTGTCGCCGCCGTTGCGGTAGCTGCTGCGATCAGGATCTCGTCGCCGCCGTTGCGGTGGTGTTTTCGTTCAGCCTTGGCGCCACGCGATTGAAGAGAGAATGAAGCGGGGAGAGAGAAACGAGCTACAGTTTTTCGGACAAAAGAAGCTGCAATTTTTCGGTAGGACAAAAATACCATTCCTTTGTTTTTTTACCCTAGTCAACGCATGAAATTGAAAAGTATGCACAATGGTGGGTTTCTATTGGTCCACCTATGTTGTTGTTACAATAACAACAAATATGGTGTTGTCACCATATTCGCTCCCCTCTGACAGTGCATGAAGTCATTCCCTATCTTCGGCATCTACGCCTAGATTTGACTTTACCCATCTATCTCGTGGTCGCTGTCTGAGGCGGCAAGGGTACTAACTATCACCTTCTCCTTGGGTCGGAACTAGGGGTGTCAATTCGGGTTCGGTTTTTCGGGTTTACCCGAAACCGACCCGATTATATACATTTTTGGTTTTTCGGGTTCGGGTTCGTTTCGGGTTCTCGGTTTTTCGGTTTCGGGTTTGGTTTTGCTTATCGGTTTTTCGGGTTCCGGCTAAAAACCTCAAATGAATAGAACTCAGCCCGTATTTTTAGGCGTTTGGGTTTTCGGGTTTCGGTTTTGCTTTAACCGAACCCGAATCCGTTAAGGAATTTTCGAGTTTCGGGTAACCGAAACCCGCAAGTCCTTATCGGGTCCGGGTTCGGTTTTAGTGATTTTTCGGTTTCAGGTTTTCGGGTTTTTTCGGGTTTCGGCTTGGGTAACCGAACCCGACCCGAACTGAAACCCTAGTTGGGACACGGGAGGAATGAGCCAGCCCATTGATGGGTCTGCCGGCCCAATCTCTTGGGGCATGTGATCTGGGCCTTCTTGGTTCTGAGCCCAACAAAATTGTTTCACAAATTGTAAAATTAAAGATTTCAGCCCACTCGCGTTTCTGGCCCATAACACTTTTGGCTGCCTAGCCCAATCGTCCCTTTCTCAGCTTTCCACTCCCTTCTCCTTCCTTCCCCGAAAACAATCACACGTCTTTCTTCTAGTTCCCCTCTAAAATCCCAATCTCCAGCAAAATTTCCGAATTAATTACTCATCATCATCATCTCAAATCGTCAGCAACCAACGTGGAGGGAAGTCTCGAGGTGATGCAATTTGCTTGAATATAAAAAATTATAGCATTTCTGAAGCAGCAGCGGAGATCAGATAAGATAGGTTTCCCAGTTTGCACGCATCCCAACTTCTGTCCATAGCTACCTATATTTGCCTTCGCTAATTCACAAGGATCGCTACCTCGTTCATCATCTTCATCAGAGCTCTTAATTTTTTTAAATCTCCGTCGGTGAAAGATGCAGCCGGCTTCGTGTTCTTCAGAGCCTAATCAGCGCATTGCGAGGATCGCTGCCCACCTTGCCCCTCCCAATACCAAGGTCTGATTCCCATTTTCCTTAAAAGGAGAAAAATAATTGTACTTTCTATCTGGGTTTCCCGTCTCGAATGATGAGTTCTATTTTCGTATCATGTTTGTTTCGAACACGCGCAGATGGAGGAGAGTTCGGGCCCTGCCCGGTGGAATTGCAGGGCGAAAGGCGGGTCTTCCGGGTTTAAGGTGGCGATACTGGGAGCCGCAGGTGGGATTGGGCAGCCGCTGGCGATGTTGATGAAGATGAACCCACTGGTCTCTGTTCTTCATTTGTATGATGTAGTCAATACTCCTGGCGTCACTGCTGATATTAGTCACATGGATACTGGTGCTGTGGTAAGACAACTACGAGGGAAGCCTTTTGTTTTGTGAAATCGATTGGTTCAATTGCGACTTCCATAGTTTGTTTTATTGTTTTGCTTCGTTGAAATTTGGATAGGGATTGCCTGCAGACTGCAAACGAAACTCCATAATTCGCTAGCTAGTTACTGGAACATATTTTTTTAGTTTAATTTGTCAAGACAGAAATGTGCTGGTAACGGTTTAGTAGAGTGGCGCCCTCAATCCGTTGACGACTGCTTCTCCTCTGCACACTCTAATCTGAGATGGAGTCCTTGAATGAAGGGAATATCACCCAAATTCAATCTTTGTCAATATTTGACCAAAAGTTTTGTTTTGTTTGATTTGTTTTGAATGGAAGGATACTTATTTTATTCACTATTCAGCTGCATTGAACTACTGAGTTTACTGTCTTGCTAAATCTCTAGTGGCTTCTACTTGATATATTCTGTCAATGGAAGTGCAACATGTTGATGGTGTTTCTTTCTTTTTCTTCTGTCGAAGGTACGCGGGTTCTTAGGGCAGCAGCAATTGGAAGATGCTGTTACGGGAGTTGATGTTGTGATCATACCTGCTGGTGTCCCTAGAAAACCAGGAATGACGAGGGATGATCTGTTCAACATCAATGCTGGAATTGTTAAGACACTCTGTGAAGCAATTGCTAAGTGCTCTCCTCAGGCCATCGTCAATATAATTAGTAATCCTGTAAACTCAACTGTACCAATTGCAGGTTGAAGTTTTCAAGAAAGCTGGAACTTATGATCCAAGGCGGGTTTTGGGAGTCACAATGCTTGACGTTGTCAGAGCTAATACCTTTGTGGTAAGAAGCAAGTATGAAGTCTCTGTTGTTAAACTGAGTTCCTCATCTGCTTTTATTTTCTGTCTTCCCTTCAAGACTTTCCAGAAGTAAGATTAACATCCGTGCAGGATAATAATCTTACGTAAGCTAGTTGCTGTAAAAGGTAAAATGATTTTGCTGGAATCTAGTTCTTTATAGAAATCACACAATATGATTTTGATTTCTATAGTCGACAGGGTGCTCTTAACTCTTACTCTAGTAGCCTTCTCGTAATAATGTATGCTGGATATTGAGGGTGAAAATAGCAGAATGTTTTGCTGAAATTACTGATTGCTGTTGATTGATTAGACAAAAGTATCTGATAGAACGCTATTTCTAGGGTTCTATCGATTGTGAGGGTGATTGGGAACTTAGGGATTTGAGGATAGATTTGGGGAAGAACAGAATTGAGAATTAGAAGATAGGAATAGGGATTGAGATTGGGAATTAGAGGAAGAAGAAGAATAGAAGGTAGAATCGGCCGAAGCCTTATAGGGCTAGAGTACGAGAAATTAGGAGATAGAGGATTAGGGTTTTGGGAGAGATACTTTCTAAATAATTGTTCTTGCTTGATTGATAATGAAATCCAGATTACATATTTATAGGAAAGATAGAAAAACCTAATAATAAACCTAATTCTACTAAAAGACTACTATCCTTATTTGTAAATATCCTAATAATAATAATAATTATTATTATTATGATAGAATCACGAAAACGTGTTTCTATCAGTATCATATTAACTGGTAGACCTTACTGCTTGCACTTTTTCTCATGATGCACTTTTTGCTTACTAATGGATTTTTCGCTGTTTTCTTATTCTAATTATGTATTTCATCTATATATTTTTCTCTCCTATGAATTGTTGGTTGCAGGCAGAGGTTTTGGGTCTTGATCCAAGGGAAGTCGATTGTCCAGTTGTTGGGGGTCATGCAGGAGTTACCATTTTACCTCTTCTGTCTCAGGTTCAAGCCAGATTCAGATTTTCTGAATTTTCGAGGATGGTACTATTTTTTCAACTTTACATAAGTGCTCACTATGCTGGTCTCTGCAGGTTAAACCTCCATGCTCTTTCACCCAGAAAGAAATCGATTACTTGACTGATCGCATTCAGAATGGTGGTACTGAAGTTGTTGAGGTGAGAATTTATGTTGATTTAAATGCTTTCAGTTCATTCAAGGCTCAATTTGTTCTATCGCGGGATCTAAGATGACAAACTGACCGAGTCGCTTTAACATGGATGTCCTATTTCTGGTTGTTAAATTTTGTACTCATGTTAGTTGGTTGTTTGGACAATGTCATGGTTAACCTTTTGGACAAACATTTAGCTATTAGGCAATTTTTTGGTGATGTTTTCGCAGTTTATAGCCCTTACAGAATGCTCTCTTAGTTTTTGGGCATTGGTTAACCTATAATCACAGTCGTTTAAGCTGCTTAAAGGAAAATACTTTGATTCTTTCGAATTCCCTTTCTTTTTCTTATTACTGTCTTGGCTGAAACACTATCTAGTACCCTCTCAGGAGATCATGGATTATGGGATGATTCTGAGGTAATTGAGATGGTATATATCTGAACCCTTCCATTTCAAGTGCTTGGGGACACTGTTTGTTCTCCATGAGAAGTTCATGGAAGTTGATGGGTTTTGGCGATACTGTATAATATTCTCCATGCTTTACATGAAGTTGGATAGGACTAAGCACATTCCTCCATTACAATTTACTTCATCCATGAAGAAACCTCGTAGTACACCTTCCATAGTTGGCCAATTTGTAGTGTCATAAATTCAGTGTTTGGTTCCATAGCTGAAATCAGATTAATCAGGGAATCAAGTTGTTTAAATCAAGCGAAACTAATGTAATGCGCTTTTTTATTCCTCCTGTTTCTATAATTTTATATATCTCCTTGGATTGACTCGCTGAACCTTTGGCAGGCAAAAGCGGGCACTGGTTCTGCAACTCTATCCATGGTAGGTTGCTGCAATCTATATCTAAATCATCTTATTTTGAAGCAGAAATTCTTTCGCGGTACAAAGACGTGAACTTGTGAACAATGATTCACTACCCTCCATGAAAACTGCAGGCCTATGCTGCTGTTAAATTTGCAGATGCTTGTCTTAGGGGCTTAAGAGGAGATGCTGGTGTCGTTGAGTGCGCCTATGTATCCTCTCAAGTATGCTCTACTATCAAACGCTTGTTTGCATGGATCTCTCTTATTACATACAGTTCCAAATGATATTGGTTGGTCATGGCATTTACTGAAACTTCGATCTTCTCTTCTTTATATTCACAGGTGACAGAGCTTCCTTTCTTTGCATCAAAAGTACGGCTTGGTCGTGCTGGAGTAGAAGAAATTTACCCACTTGGCCCCCTTAACGAGTACGAAAGGTAAAGTAAATTTCTGTACTCTATCATACAACAACGCGACCAACTTCCGCAAATTCACGATGTGTAATTGTATTGGTAGGTCTGGGTTGGAGAAGGCAAAGAAAGAATTAGCAGAAAGCATTCAAAAGGGGGTTTCCTTTGTCAGGAAATGAAGGGGGCATTCTTCCTTGCGAAGCGTAAAGGAGAGCTTCCAGTAGTTTGTTGTTACACAGTCTTGCATAATATGCCGCGATTACTTGAAATCAGTAGTTAGGAGACGGTTATTAAGTCGTAACAAATAAGGACTTCTTGAAGATGGGTTCTTCTGATGGCGATGATAGTGTTTTACACAATAAGGTGAGAAATTCTGTGTTGGTGGTGATATATAGGCACATGCAGATTCAAGCTATCTATGTAAAATAAGCCCTGTAAGTTTCCCCGGAGTTGGTGTATTTTACAGTTTTTAACTTCACGCCCAAGTGGAAAGACAATTGGAACTTGGAAGGGACAATTCTGGATCCAACAGTTAACTGTGATTTTGTACCTGCAATAAAAGAAGAAAATAAAAACAAAGATATTCTCTTGACCATAAAAGAAGAGGAAACAAGCGATCATATTTGTGGAGCTGTCAGGTCTCTCAGATGTGGTATTGTGCACATTAAGTCTGTTTGGGTTTTCACTTGGATCATCAATTTTTGACTCCTGCACAGTTATTTACTATGTACACTTTGTCCTCTACGCAAACGCTTCCCTATTCTTGATTCGGAAAATGGAAAACCCGACGCCAAAATCCTCTGGCATTGAAAGCACCACAAACAACTAAATACTTGAAAGACCTCTGGACCAGAGCATTAACGAGACAGAACAACAAAGGGTCAATTTCAGCCCAGTAAACAGTGTTATTTTTATGACACTGCCGGTTCCAGTTTCCAACAGTTTGAAAAGGGTATCTGTGAATTTGTAAGAGGGAGATGTTATTCGCAGAATTTGCGGTAAATGTCAGCCCCACTGTTGGGAGAGAAGTGGGGGTAAAACATTATTACGCTGTTGCATTAAAGGTGTGGGTGGGGAACCATTGAAGAAGACAGTGGGAAGTTCATCATGCTTCTTCATCACTCTGCTAACTGTTTAGTAAGGAGATAAGAGAAGAAGAAGAAGAACAATCCCAAACAGTGTGACTAGAGAGAGGACAAAGAAGATAGAATAAGGGGGAAAACAATGATAGAAAGAAGGGGAGCCTGTTGTAACATGATTAAAGAAGCAGAAGCTTTGCTTGATTGCTTCTCAGCCTTTTTCTTTTTTCGTTTCCTTACAAGATTCTATCCAAGGTTGTCAACTGCGGGGTGATCTCGATTTATCCGGCGAGGAAGGTCGATCCGCAGGAATGTTCATGTGTTAGAAGTCATACATTGTTTTTATTTTTATTTGTGAATTGCACTTCTTTTTCGGTTTTCTTTTTTGTCTAGTATTACTTTTGGAATTCTAAATTGATCATTTGGATATGTAAAGAACCAGTTGATCCAAATAACTCCACACAGTTGATCCCAATAACTTGAGTTGTTGGAAGAGGTTCAATAATGAATCTTATATCACCCACTAACAATTGATGTTATATGAGTGTGTTTGAATTTTCACTATATGTTGGATCTAAATACGAACTATTGTTTTGGTACGATGTTACCTGTTAGACGAGATTTAATATAATTTATAAACGTATTAACAATACAATAACTTTTTTCAAATATCAAAACTAAACAAGGCTAAAGCAATCAAACTATTAACCCTCCGCTCACTTGCTCGATCACTGTAAGAGGTAAATCAAATTGACAACCTTTAACACTATTCTTTGTTGAATTGAAAGACTCTTTTCTTTTTTCTTCCCTCCCCAACTTTTCCAGTTCACTTCGTCTTTCCAGTAATCCCTGTGCTTGTCTGCATGTGACCGACAACACACATGAATTCTCCATCAACAATTCTTTCGCTATTTCCTCAATTTAGACATATAATGGTTCTGTCGTTACTATCACCCTTTTTGTTTGTTCTTCTCCCCACCAAAACATAATGGTCCAATACCTTTTACTCTATAACTCAGGAACAGAGGTATGAGAGTGGGATCAAGCTTGGTAGGAGAGATTATTGCTTTTATAGTCCAGACAAGATATACATGTTACTATTGTCTCTAATATAATCAACAATATATGTCAACAAAAAAATTCATATTAGAAAGTTTCATAAATTTTGCACAGTTGAGAATTAAAGTCCTACTAGTGGGCTTAAAGATAGAAGATTGCCTTTTTTTCCTTTGTGTTCTTCTTTCTTTTTAGGCTCCTTTTGTTCTAATTTCTCTTGTAACTTTTCTCTTTTTACCCTCTCCATTTTGTCCCACCATCTTGCCTTGAATTATGGATAGGATCCGAGATGAAGGTAGGCAGGGACTGAGAGAGAGCAGAGTACCAAAGTTCGACCCAGAGACCAAGAAGGTTGTATGGTAAACCCACATGTTACAATGGCCAATGGAAGTGGGATCGGATCCGATACTTAAACTAAATTTTGATGATGATTATTTTTTTTATAATTGGTCTGTATTGTAATTAGTATAGCACAGAGCTCCTCATCACTAGCTTTGTCAAGCACCTCGCAAATCCATCCTTCACTGTCTTGTCTTTGTATTCATGTGTCTCAGTGAAATCACAAAAAGGGCATTCATTGCTCGCATCTTTGATTCGTCGTTCCAGTTTAGATCCTATGTGTAGGATTAGATCCCAATTTCAAGACAAAGACTCGAACCTTAGGTGGGAGTTGCAGATACCACAATCTCTTCCAATTGAATGGTACATAATGTTCAACTTGTTGGGTAGATTGTTTCGGTCGCCACTCTAAATAGCCCGAGCGAACTAAGTATAATTAGGCTGAAAGTAGTTAATGAAACTATTGTTATTGTTTTTTGTGGAAACAACAATCTTCTAAACCCAATTAGACACATTGAGTATAATCCAAATAGGTCTCAATTCAAATCCAACTCAAATCTAAAATCATTAAAAGAATATATATAGTTCCATGTGAGTCTGGCCTAATACCTACGAAAACAAATCCCAGAATACACTAGTTATTAAAAATATTTCCAAAATACAGTAGTTATAAAAATATTTATCAAAATACAACAGTTTGATCATCACCGTCATGAACTAAGACAGTGATGAAAATGTCATCGTTGCAGTCAAACACGGTGAACTAGTCACTGCATTGGTCTATAACGGGGAATACATCACCGCGATAGTGAAAAACGGTGAATAGATCACCGCTGTTGTCCAAAACAGTGATCTTTTACCATGTTTCCAACCCTGGTAGGTTGAAAATTAGGTCACAATGACCTAGCATTCACCGTTCTCGTCGACAGCGGTGATATGTTCACTGCATCTGTCGACTGTGGTGAACAACCCATATGGTTTGCTTATAAAAACCCATCCCTCACGTACCTGCAGCTGGCTTACAACAATTCAAACCAAAATTAGTGCAAAATTCATTTTCTGAGTTGGCTTACAGCAATTGCGAATAAAGAAACTCACCGGGATTCGGTATGTTATAATTATGTATTGTTTACATTATGATGTTTTAATAATTATATGTCTCTATTTAGTGAATTGCGGTTAGTGGCAAATATGTTATGTTAGAGATATTTAGATTAATTATGGTATGATTGATGTTAGTTAGTTATGAATTCAGATGACTTTGTTTAGTATACTCATGTTAGATTAGTTAGTTGCAGTTGTTTATGGGTTTGGATGATATTATTTTAGTAGCCTAAGTACTAATTATACTATACTAATCTTATTCGAGTTAAGCTAATAGTTACTTATTATAAATTGCAGACATGAGTAAATTAAAGAAGTTTCGGCTTATTATTCGGTGAGGCGGTCGGGTAAAAAACTCGGACATTGGGATCGATTATGAAGATGGCGAATCCACAATGCTAAAAATTGAGTCGAGATTCATGTGGGAAGAACTCCGTAACATTTGTGCATAAAGGATTTGTATGGGCGGACAGGCGATAGTTGATCAAATTACTTATTGATATCCAAACATGAGTGCTAGCGGAGTTATGTACGAAGAAGTTGTCATAAATGATGATGACGCGGTGAACATGATGATACAGTTCCTATCTGACAACGGGTTGTGGCTTGCAGAGGTGTATGTCGAGACCGAGCCGGTCAGTGAAACTCATTCTCACCAGTGTTCTTGTGATGATGGTTTTGCAGGAGGGTACGACTGGGGTGGTAGTTCAAGCAACTACGAAGGAGGTAGTTCTGCAGGAGGGTTGTGCTGCGGTGGAGGTGCAAGCAACTATACGGAGGAGGTAGTTCGACGAATCTTTTCAATGTTTGGCTGGACCATTTTCTTACTCCTCCGTGGGGCCTCAGCTGGGGGCACAATGGGCTCATCATCACGGAAGAAAGGTCGATCCGGAGCAGGCACTTGAGGGTATACGATGACATCCCTCCTTTGCTCTTGAGTACAGCTGGGCAGGTTGTTGAAAAGCCTCCGCAGGAAAGATGTCTTCCACTCGTCCATGGTGGGTGCACTATCGACATGTGCTTGGCATGTTCCAAGCCATCAACCTAATACGAATAAGTTGTAAGATGAAATAAAATGAATCTAATCAAGTTAATTGCCATTAATCAAATCTACGCATGTAATCTAGGGACAAAAGAATAAGACGAAGAGTAAGAATTGGTATCACTTACCACCGCTCCCCACACACCACCTTGCTTTGACACCCATCTAAGTGTAAATTTTCGATACCACACCATGTACCCATCGTGGTACCCCATTGGCCTCGTCTCCGGTAACCCTCGAACAACCCAAGTCGCTCTATTCTCCCAAATGCTGATGTAGAACTCATGTTTGCGAATCCAATCCTTTGATTTGTAGCGTAGGTCGATGGCATGGAGCTCCCTGAAATTGGTTTCTCCATCCGATATTGCCTCAAGGCTTGATCCGGCAGGTGCCACTTCAGCATGTGCCTACAGATCAAGGGCACCGTGCACAACCACGTCTCTTCATCCTCGGGGTGTCTAAGACGTTGCATCCCGACCACTTCAGGTGGATATGGATCCCATGTCACCTACACTCATTAATGATTTGGAATTAGCAAATTATATCCACACCATTTAAAAAATTTTAAATGATGAAATTTGACATATTTACCTGGTTCCACCAAGGCTTATCAAACTCAGCACGATAAAACAGTAAAGAGTGCTCAAGCTGGTGGTCGAAGCAATTAAATTCACTAAAATTGCATACTTGGAATGAATCTAAATTCCCTAAAAACTTGGCAATAATCTAAATTCACTAAATTCGCTCCACTTGGAATGTATCTAAATTCACTAAAATACTAAAATTGCATACTTGGAATAAAATTAGCATGTAAATTAAACTTACTTGACACCATAGGGGGATTTGCTAGATCTCGTAGCTCCTCATTTGGCAACTAGAATTCTCGCGGGTCTCGAGGTGCAAACATCAGAAGATGCTCCCATGCCCAGAGTTGGAGTATGAACATCTGACTCGCACGAAACTATACCACAATTAAACCCCCATTAGAGCTCAAGTTTTAAAACTCTAATCGGGTGCAGTATAGGGAAAGTATTTAGATATCAACCCGGGTCGGTCTGTCTATCCCTACTTCCATTGTTGAAATCATTATCTAGCAACTAAACTTTGGTTTAAAAGGTTTGCTAATTGAAGTAAAAGAAAACAAAGGAGATTGGGTTTGGAAACTCTTTTGTGGGAAGTCACTAGGGTTTCGCTTCCCCCCTAACCGCTACCATTCTATGTGGATTGGAACGATTGCCTTGGGCACGTTAATCGTGAACCGTAGAGGAATGCATATGTGGACGGAGACCACAGTCTCAATTTCTAAACTGAGGTGAGGATGAAAGGTCGTGTCACTCGACCCTCTCGGTTTAGACAATCGGTAATTGACGTACTCCCTCACTCAAATTTAAGGTCAGATGGTTTAACCACGATTAATCGACTTGTATAATTCAATATTGAGGGTTGCCCTAACTCAACCTAGTTTAGGTGGCTTAGAAAGCGGAAGGAAAACCAACTCGATTGAGTCTCCCTTTAAAGAGGGATTTTCCTCTCTAAACTAGGCTATGATGGTAAATTAGATTACTAGCACCTAAATGCACAAACTTAGGGGTGCTAAGCACAATTATGCACAATCCCTAGGATGCTAAGAACAAAACATGCACAACCCTTAAGTTGCTAAGCACAAGCATGCACAATCATGGTGAAAATTGCCTCAAACATTGAATTGAACAATACACAATAACAATCATCCAAACCACATAGAAGAAAACTACATGGTAGAGTTAGGGTTTCACTATACCCAAGTGAAATGAGGTCTACTCCATGGTAGAAGTGGGAAGAACAAAAGGGAAAAAGGTGGAAACCATCTTTGGGGGATGCCTCCTCTCTTCTTGACCCTTGAGTTGAGCTTTCCATGGGGAAATCTTCCCAAAAATCTGCCTTGAAGCCAACCCTAACCTTCTTCATCCCTTTGGTTCTCTTTCTCTCACTAGAATACTGAAGGTGTTTCTCCCAAAAGTGGGCTCTCTCCTCTCTCCTCCTTTCAGCTCAGCTTTTAAACCCGAGAAGAGTTGAGATCACGGTCTGAGTTCACTGCCGTGAAACATCAAACGCGTTCGTGAACTCAAGGCGTGCGCCAAAACGCTCTGCATCGCTCACGTCCGTTCACGGGAAACTGCTTGTGTTCACGGTCCTAGTGACCGTGAAGTCACCTTGCATTAGTAACCTTCACATTGGCTCTGGACGCCTCGGGATTCACGGTCAACTCCCCTTCTTCACGGTCTTGCATGACCGTGAACTCCTTCAGTTAATCGTGAACTGGCGATTTTCACCTCTTCTCCCGGTTTTCGATCCTTTTCACCAATCTTTCAACTCCGAGGCTGGTTTCACCTGTTAAATCCTGAAACACACTCAAACACGAAGAACCTAGCGTAAAACCAACATTTAACGAGTGAATTTGGTGCAAACATCTAAGTAAAACGGGGGCAAAACATGAGCAATTAGGCCCGAATCACTCCCCACACTTAGACGTTTGCTCGTCCCCAAGCAAACCATTTCACGCACACGGTAATATTTCAACCTACACAAATGCTTTGGGGACAACTCAAAGGACACAAAGCGGGAATTCTCGATATTTATTGACAATCGACACATGATTGCAAGCAATACCGACATCTACCACAAACGACATTCAAAGCCACCAAAACGGGCAAACGAAAAGTTCTCAACTTATTCATGGATAAATGCGAGCCTCAAAACAACCACTTATCGATCACAACTAACCACACATGGAATTCAAGTCCGAAGAACAAATGGAAAGGCAACGAAGGTTCTCACCGGGGTATGAAATGGTAAGTTAAACAAGAATGGATCACTCACTCTCAAGACCATTGGGGTTGGGACCTTTTTGATGCAAAAGATGTGCACAATCGTAACCTCCCGACCCTATAATCTCAATACCACGGCAGTAACCTCTAAATGCTAGAGTTCACGGGATGGTTGTCACCACTAGCCCGTCCAGAGGTCTTAGACACGGGTTCAGATGACTGACGATTGGCTTGGAGATGGGGAAAAGGCTTTTTGGGTGGTGGCAATCATGACGTGAGGTTCTACATCTTCAACCTAAACCCGAAGGGTCTATGGTTTCGACTAAACCCTTCTCTTCAATCAAAGACCACTAGCATCGGCCAAAACCCTTATCTCTCCCTTCCAACTATCACCCATCATGAACTACCTTGAAGCACTCTTCCTCGATCAACTCTTGCTAGTTCTTTAAGGTTTGGTAGTGAAGGAGTTCTAAACAATGTGAGGGTTTCTATGGCTTGGGTGCCAAGAAACCCCTCCTAGAGCATGTACTTTGGTTTTTCATGGCACTCTCTACTTTATTTACTCCATTTTATTACCTCTTTTTCGGTTCTCTTTTCTTTTCTTTTTTTGTTTTCTTTTCGAGGGGGGTACTAGAGAGTAACAACACTTGCCACCTATACTTTTAACGACCAATGCTCTCTTTTTGAGGAACTCACTCCAACACTACACTTCATTTTTCTCATCCCTAGCAAGGACCACACACAAACCTTCTATGTAGAACCTCTATGGAAACTCAACGGTAAGAGCTCCGGAAACACGGGCGACTCATGTTTGGAGACGAAGAAAGGATTTGGGGGTCGTTCTACTAACACCTTTAAGCTCACACGAACGAAACTCCTAAATTTTGAACGACCCACGGAGTCACAAGGCTTGAAGGGGTTGACTAAGGGATGATGCATTTCGGGACAATAAACTTTTGGGTGTGGACTCATCCTATGCCTCCATCATACTTGCTAGTGACAACTGTGATGCTACACACCGTGGTAAGATAGAACTATCACACCGAAAGAAACGAACGTCTCAAAGCTCACAGACTACCTAGTTACCCAACCATTTATTCCAATTCACAAACACAATGCATGGCAATTGTAAACAACGAGTGATCAAGTCAAGACATCCATTCATTTATGCACACTTGAGAACTAAACTTTTGCCCTATCCTAATGAACTTCTCAGTCATCATCATAGGATATACTCGATCACATGCAACTATTCGAGATCAATGCCACAAACACGAGAATTTCTCACCATCCGACCACTTTGAACATGCAAACGTTTTTTGGAGCCCTAAAATTTTTAAAATTTGGGCATACAAAAGGCTCCAAGCAACATATCACTCATACAAGCATACTAGTAGACTACCCCCCCCCCCCCCCAAACACTTAAACTCGGCATTGCCCACAATGGCGTAAGAAAGGGGTAGAGTGATGTTACCGCTTGGGCTTGGTGAGTGAATGTAGGAATCAAACCGGGGTAGGATAATTTGAGCTTCAATGAGAGACAACAAAAAACACACACAAACACAATACGACTCGCTCGAGGCGAGGTTATTACAAGCACAATACATAGTAGTAGTAGTAGTAGTAGTAGTAGTAGTAGTAGTAGTAGTAGTAGTAGTAGTAGTAGTAGTAGTAGTAGTAGTAGTAGTTCAAACTTGCTAACCTTCGTTGGTTTGCCTCCCAACAAGCGCTTCTTTAACGTCTTAAGCTAGACGGAGACTCCGGTCATGCAACTTGCAGGAACACCACCTCCTTGTGTGGCATTACCTCTCCTCCAAGGTAACACTTCGGGCGGTGTCCATTTACTTTGAACGTTCCTTCCTCCGGGTGGGAGATCTCAACCACCCTGTATGTGAATACTTGAGTTACCACATACGGGCCCGACCATTTCGACCTTAACTTCCCAGGGAATAACTTCAACCGGGAGTTGTACAAGAGAACCTGGTCTCCCGACTGGAAATCCTTCCCTCCTTTCAGGCGAGCATCATGCAAGCAATTCGTCCCTCTCCTTGTAAATCTTGGTGTTCTCATAGGCTTGGAGACGCCACTCCTCAAGTTCAAGCACCTGCAACTTCCTTTCATTTCCACACAAACTAGGGTCCATATTCAAAAGCTTTGTGGCCCAGAAAGCCTTATGCTCTAGCTCTACAGGTAAGTGGCACGCTTTGCGATACACCAAATGGTAAGGCGAGATGCCTATTGGTGTTTTGTAGGTCGTGCGGTATGCCCATAGAGCATCATCGAGCTTTGCGGACCACTCCTTGCGGGATTGATCCACGGTCTTTTCTATGATCCGTTTTAGCTCCCTATTTGATAGCTCGAATTGTCCACTAGTTGGGGGGTGATAGGCCATGGACACCCGATCGGTGACACCGTAGAGAGCGAGGAGCTTATCGAATTGCCCTTGAAAATGAGTTTCTCGGTCGCTAACGATGGCCCTCGGGGTCCCAAATCGTGAAAAGAACTTTTTCAGAAATCCACAGACTCGTCTTGCATCATTGGTGAGGAGAGCTTGAGCCTCAACCCACCTCAAGACGTAGTCTATGGCCACAAGGATGTATTTGTTACCAAAAGACGAGGGAAAAGGTCCCATAAAATCGATGCCCCAAACGTCAAAGATCTCACAAGTGATAGAAATTGTTTGGGGAATCTCATTTCGATTAGAAGCATTACCTGTCCTTTGGCATTTGTCGCAATGACTCACGAATTTGTAGGCATCCCGAAAAAGGCTCGGCCAGTAGAATCCCGATTGGAGCACCTTTCTTGCAGTTCGGTTGCCTCCATGGCGACCTCCAGCTGTCGCCGTATGACAGTGGTTCAGAATACCTTCCATCTCCTCCTCCAATACACACCTTTGAATGACTCCGTCGGCCCCAATTTGAAAAAGGTGAGGGTCATCCCAGAAGTAAGCACGGAGGTCGGAGAAGAACTTGTTTCTCTCATGTGTAGTCATTCCCTTGCGTAGCTGCTTTCCAACCAGATAATTGGCGAAGTCGGCAAACCATGGGGCGATGCTCTCTGCAGCTGCGAGGGCGAGTAGACGTTCATCGGGGAAAGTGTCATTTATCTCTCTCGGATGAGTGCTACTTCCCAGTCCTTCGAGCCGCGAGAGGTGGTCATTTGCAAGGTTTTCGGCCCCCTTTTTTGTCATTGATCTCCAAAACAAACTCTTGAAGCAGCAGGATCCATCGAATCAGTCGGGGCTTGGCATCCGCCTTGCTCATCAAGAAGCGGATGACAGAGTGGTATGTGTAGACAAAAAACTTGGAGAGCACCAGATAAGATCTGAATTTATCGTAAGCAAAGATTACTGCTAGCAGCTCTTTCTCTGTGGTTGTGTAATTCTCCTGAGCATCATTCAGTGTCTTTGAGGCGTAGCAAATAGTTTGAAAGTGTCTACACCTCCTTTGGCCCAAAACTGCTCCCACTCCATAATGACTAGCATTGCACATGAGCTCAAAAGGAAGGTCCCAATCCGGTGATACCATTATGGGGGCATTGGTGAGCTTCTCTTTATGGATGTTGAAAGCATCAAAGCATTCCTTCGTGAAGAGGAATGGGGCGTCCTTCTCCAAAAGCTTTGTCAATGGCAATGCAATCTTCGAGAAGTTTTCGATGAAAAGTCAGTAAAACCCCACATGCCCAAGGAAACTTCTTATGTCCTTAACTGTGGTTGGGGGAGACAGCTTGCTTATTGTCTCAACTTTGGCGCGGTCGACCTCAATCCCCTGCTTGGAGATTTTGTGACCCAGCACAATACCCTCCCGAACCATAAAATGAGACTTCTCCCAACTCAAGGCTAGATTGGTTTCTTCAAATCGCTCAAGGACCTTCTCCAAGTTGGCCAGACAATGAGAGAATGAATCTCCGAAAATTGAAAAGTCGTCCATGAATACTTCGATTATCTCCCCAACTAGCTTGTCAAAGATGGTCACCATGCACCTCTAGAATGTTGTTGGGGCATTACACAATCTAAATGGGATGCGTCGGTAAGCAAAGGTTCCCAAGGGGCATGTGAATGTTGTCTTGGCTTGATCTTCTGGGAAAATTGGGATCTAGAAGTACCCTGACATCCCATCCAAGAAGCAGTAGTAACCATGCCCAACGAGTCTCTCCAGGATTTGATCAATGAAAGGCAAAGGGAAGTGGTCCTTTCGAGTGGCTTCGTTCAATCTTAGATAGTCAATGCACACCCTCCACCCCGACACCGTTCTTGTTGGTATAAGCTCTTCCTTTTCATTTGCTACCACCGTCATTCCTCCCTTCTTAGGGACCAGCTGGGTTGGGCTCACCCACTGCTATCAGAGATAGGGTAGATGATCCCGGCATCCAGTAGCTTGATCACTTCTGCTTTCACTACTTCTTCCAGATTAGTATTCACTCACCTCTGCGGTTGCCGAACCGGTTTGGCCCCCTCCTCCAGGTGGAACTTGTGTGAACAAAAGTTTGGCCCAATTCCCCGGATGTTTGTGATCTTCCAAGCTATTGCCCTCTCGTGACGCCTGAGAACCTCAATCAATTCTACCTTATGCTCGGGTGCAAAATTGGCGTTGATGATGACTGGAAGCTTCCCATCATCCCTCAAAAAGGTGTACTCGAGGTGAGGAGGTAGCAGTTTCAGTTCCAACTCAGGGGGTTCTTCCAGAGAGGTAGGGATTTTCGGCATTGAGGGTAATGAATCCACTTCTTGGTCTTGCAGGGGTTGGCTAACATCCTTCGGGGAGTCTGGGGCGTCTATTCCTACCAAACAACACTCCTCAAGAGGGTCAGTAGTAAGGGCACCCGCAGACGTGAGTGCCTCCATGAAGTCAAAAACCTCTTCGCAGCAATCAAAATCATCATGGCAACGAGACAACTTCATGCTATCATCAATGGAGAATGTGACCTCCTTTTCTCCTGCCCTAAGCACCATCCTACCCCCATGCACATCAATCAAGGCCTTGGCGGTGGCTAAGAAAGGCCTCCCCAAGATGAGGGGGACCTCAACTTTCTCATCAATGTCTAAGATAACAAAGTCCACAGGAAACACGAGAGGTCCTACTTTAATGAGCAAGTCCTCCACAACACCTTTAGGTCGCACAACAGACCTATCTGCCAACTGAATGTGCATCCTAGTGGCTCTAAGTTCTCCTAGTTCTAACTTTTGAAACAACTTATAGGGAATCACATTAATGCTAGCTCCTAGGTCCGCCAAGGACTTTCCTATGCATACTTCACCAACGAAGCAAGGGATAGTGAAACTTCCTGGATCTTTGCGTTTCGGGGGAAATGGTTCTGCACGAGGGCGGAGCATTCCTCATTCGAGCTCACAATGGCCACCACCTCAAGCTTCTTCTTGTTGGTGAGGAGGTCTTTCATGTATTTTGCGTACTTGGGCATTTGGGTGACGACCTCCGTGAAGGGAATGTTCAAATGCAACTGGTTCATCAACTCCATGAAGAGGGAGAACTCTGTCGCCATGCGGTCGTTGTGAAGCCATGAAGGATAAGGGAGAGCTGGGGTCGCTTTCCTCTTTTCTTGCTCCGGTTGAGGGGTTGGAGTGATATCCTCTTCTTGACAGGTCGGTTTAGGGGTCGTAGAGTCGAGGTCCCTGTCACTTGTGGCTTCCGGCTGCGAGGGGAGGTTACCGCCCCCTTGTTGCTCCTCTGTTATGAGTTGTTTCTTCTTAGGGGATAGCTCCTTGGCCTCTCTTCCGCTTCGAAGAGTCACGGCTGCCACATCAACTTCGTCGACTGAATTCCAAGACTGAGCCGCCTGCGAGATACCCCTTATGCTTGTGGCCAGGTTGATCAAGTGAGTTTCCTGACTCTCCAACCACGCCTCTATGGTCGAGAACTTCTATGTTACCTCTCCAATGAATTTGTCGATTCTTTCAAATTTTTTGGAGTTGGAGGCGACAAAGTTCATCACCACCTCCTCAAGACGGGTCATCCGGTGGTACTCTACGTCCTCATGGTTCCAACTTTCACCCCACTCCATAGGTGTTGCTACCCCGCTTACATGCCCTTTTTCCTCGAGCATCACCTTCATCAACTGATCTAACTTCGCGTCAAGTGGGGTCATACAGCTTCCCATCAAAGTCGGGGCTTCCTAGGAGTCGGAGAGCCAGGTTTATGCCATCTTCAAGTGGTAGAAAGGGTGTCGGGTTACTCCGGGTCATGCACCACTTACACCCAATCGGAAAACACCAAGTCTAGCACAAGCAAAGAACACACACACTTTCAAAACTGGAAATTAAAAGCTAGATTAACAACCAACAACTTTTTCAGAATAACAGACCGTAAGCCCCGGCAACGGCGCCAAAAACTTGACTCACACGAAACTACACCACAATTAAACCCCAATTAGAGCCGAAGTTTTTAAACTCAATCGGGTGTAGTATAGGGCAAGTATTTAGATATGGACCCGGGACGGTGCGTCTATCCCTACTTCCATTGTTGAACTCATTATCTAGCAACTAAAATTTGGTTTAAAAGGTTTGCTAATTGAAGTAAAAGAAAACAAAGGTGATTGGGTTTGAAAATTCTTTTGTGGGAAAGTCACTAGGGTTTCGCTTCCCCCTAACTGCTACCATGATATGTGGATTGGAACGATTGCCTTGGGCACGTTAATCGTGAACCGCAGAGGAATGCATATGTGGTCGGAGACCACAGTCTCAATTGCTAAACCGAGGTGAGGGTGAAAGACCGTGTCACTCGACCCTCTCGGTTTAGACAATCGTTAACGGTGAATGACGCATCTCGACAGGGATTGCTGACGTGGACAGTGGGGCTTTCCCCGCATTTGTTTACATCGGTGAATAGCCCGCGCTTGTCCACGTCAGCGATCTGCGTCCTCTCACCGTTCTCCTCCTTAACGGTCTTGGTTTTCCCCATTATTCTCTACTGCGGTGATCTTATCACCGTTTTTGTCGACAACAGTGAGTGTTTCACTGTCTTAGACGACAATGGTGACTTATTCACCGTTGTTGACAACAACGACGATTATCATCACTGTCTTGGTCCATGGCGGTGATTATAAAACTGCTGTATTTTGAAAATTATTTTTATAACTACTGTATTTTAGGAATTTTTTTTAATAACTAGTATATTCTGGAATTTTTTCCAAATATATAAATCATGATTATTGGATCATATTATCAAATAACTATCCAAGATACTACCAAAAAAAATAACTATCCAAGATAGAAATATTTTGTAGGAAAGAAATACTTTTCGAACTTTGCTGTCTCCCATTTTCACCTGATTTGCTTGTCTTTTTCTCGACCCATTACTCACGATTAGGATTCTGTGTTAAATATTTAAGTAATGGGGGTTATTGGGAGTTGTTGGCTGCTTGATTTTTCTACCTTTTTATAAGAAAAAGTTTCTTCAATCAGTTGTAGACAGCAACGTTGCATGGTTCTTGTGTTTTCTGTATGAGAAAATAGGGTCTCATAGTGGGGAAACAGTTAAGTGAATCGAATGGAACCCTATGCGATTTCCACTGATCTTTGTTTTCTCGAATGATAATTAGTAGAAGGTTGCTGGTCTTTGTCAATAAAGTTAAATAGTTTTGGGCCATTAGTAAAATTTGTACAAGACTACGATGGTGTGGTATCATAGTTAGGGAGCATTACATAATTAGTGTCAATGGCCTCTGTGTCTAAGGCATGATTACGCCTACAAATGAGTTGAGTTGAGTATGTTTTGGACTCGACTCGTTATTAAATGAGTAGCGCCAATTGTTTCTATGTATAGGGAATGATTAGGACTATAATTGAGCACATTCAAGTTTAGTTTCAACTCATTATTTAACAAGTTGAACTCGAGCTTGCCTCATTAATAAAGGAACCGAATCCGATCGAGTTCAAGTTCGGCTCATTTATTCAAACCTTGACTAGTGTTTGTTTTGAGCTCTACTTGAACTCGGCTCAATGATGAGTTAGCAAGCTCTACTTCATAAGACATGGACTGTTTCGCTTATAAGACGGTAGTCGAGTTGGCTCGCTGTTAGAAACATACATTTTTAATAATATCAATAATATTGGTATTGGTTGTAGGGATTACGACTAATTATGAACGGAGTTGCGTTAAGGTCATTATTAGGATATTGGGCTTATTTTATATATAAATGTACTTTATGACATTACATCAAAATTAATCAGAAATCAATAATCACTCTATTGAGTTCATCTCTCCCTTATTGAAATTCTTCTAATCTCTTCGAAATTCCGAATCCCCAATTATGTTCTTCCTATCCCAATTCTTAATTTTCCTTCTCAAATTCCTAATTCTTTCTCTCAATCCCTAATTCGCTTTCTAATCTATTCGGGCACGTTGCACCAAAGTCAGTATAAATAGAAGGAATCAACAAAACAAGCACGCGGAATGTGGTAGAGAAATCCTACACAAAGGAAGATCAAACACTCCATGATTGGCAATAGGTCTCAAAAGTGATAGGAGTTTACTGTTTGTATTGCTTGTGAGGTTGTGTAGTTTCTCTCTTTATCGTGAGTGCTTGTGAGGAAGAGAAAAAGGAGTATATTTATCTATTCTTGTGAATGGTTTAAGTTCCACTCAAAGGATCTCAATTTTGAGTTAGATCTGAATAATACAAAAACCTAGACACTATATCTACAAGGGTGAGCCACCTTTGAGACGAGACGTAAAGCAATAGGTCAAACTAGGTTAACAATACATGTGTCTCTCCTTACTCTCATCTATTACGTGTTTGCTTCTCAACATTTACACTACCTTGCTTGACTAAGGTTAAAGACAATCTGATAAGGGCCAGAGCCCATCTCGATAAGCTCTTGGGCTTTAGCAACGTGTCAAGTCCAAAACATAATTCTACACGACCAATCCATAACTAATCCTATCTATTTGTCACATTTTATAAGATTATTTGTGTGCTACACTTGACATAACAGAGTTTAATCAGAAGCATATAGTGAATTTTCGTAGTGCTTTCTATTTATCGTAGTTACAATAAGCGGTTTTCTACTCTTTTCTCCTCGAAATTGGCCTAAAACTTTCTTGGAATTAGTGGCACACAAATTCCTTTGATTTGGGGACAAATCAGGATCTTTTAGAGTCTTCTATGGCTTATAAGTTATAACCTTAGTTGCGGCGCAACAATGTTACCCACATTCCCTCGATTCTTTTGGGATTGGGTTGCTTGTGTGCCAAGCAACGTCTCCATGCAATTTGGACTCCTACTTCAAATCCAAGGACTAACATCGATTTGACCCGCCTGTGATCCTCCCTTGATTCTTTCTTCTTTTTGTGTTGAGTTTTCTCTAGTGGGATCCTAGTTGAGTCTTCCAGAAGACTTATTATTCATTAGGCTTCGTCTTATGGATGAAATACTCCTTTTATCTTTACAAATCTCCTCTTTTGTCCTCTGTAATCTTCCAATATTTGATCTAATGTATCCTAGGTTGTATTTACCTTGAAAAAGCATAGAAACATACCAAAATGGCATAAAAAGATACAAATTCACAATGTATGGCTAATATTGGTTCATTGGTCAAATAGTTATGATATCCATAAAAATTTAGGTAAAAACTCCTAAAGATGCATAGAAAAGAGAGAAAATGTATCAATTTTGGGAGTGATAAACACTAGCAAAATCAAGAATTTTAAGTTTAAATGTCCCTGTTGATTGTGCCACATTGTTAATGAATTTTCTGTCGTGGTCAAGGCAAGATGAAGAGGTTGTGCAACCAGCAACAACTCATAGACGTCTCCCTTATTCTGGCCATTCAGCTTATGTGTCCTCGTGTCTAGATCCTTCACAACAAAGAAAACAAAAACGAATTGCACAACAATAGGATTAGTCTTGTATAGGAGGGGATTGAAAATAAAACGTTGTTTAATAGTAGGGATGCAGAGAACATAGAACATAGAACATAATGAAGAGATAAACTAGTCACAACATTAGACAAAAGTGAGTTGTAAATATGTGTAATCGTAAACCTTGACCCATCACCGACAAGAACCTTGCCCCGAAATTTATTATCAATGTAGAGAGAGATTCAAGAGCAGGGGAAATGATTAGTTGCCACTA
This sequence comes from Linum tenue, assembly GCA_946122785.1. Classification (NCBI taxonomy): domain Eukaryota; kingdom Viridiplantae; phylum Streptophyta; class Magnoliopsida; order Malpighiales; family Linaceae; genus Linum; species Linum tenue. The sequence goes on from CAMGYJ010000006.1 coordinate 25,825,789, forward strand.
AATCCATCAATCAACCATGCCCACCAGTACCATAAGTAGTATAACGTGCTTGGGGACAACCATGAATATTATAGCAATCCTTGGCCATGTGGCCAGGCTTGTCACAGAACTGTTAGACCAGGAGACCACGCCTAGACCCACAAGAGGCGGGAAAAAGGAGTAGCCCGAGTTGGAAGGAACTATGGCAAGGCTAATAATGCCACGGTTGTGGCCACTGTGATGCAGTGGAAATTCATAGAGGGATTGTGACCATTGATGATACAAGGAGGACTCATTGGGAGGCTATGCAGAGAAATTAGAGCGTCATTTAGGAGAGCCACGATCAAGGGAGGAAAACCTCAATGACCCCTACTAGCACATAGAATGTTGCTGTAGGATGGCAGAGCGAGCAACAACATGATCAGCTTCTTAGTCGAGCAACTTGTCATAAAGATACTCGATGGAGAGAATGAATTCATGATCATGAAAAGCGACTCCAAGTTGACTATAATATGCATTTAACCCCCATGAGATATGAACCATAAGATCTTTAAACATGGGAATTAATTAGTGTGAATTCAACTATAATGGTTGGATACTTTATAAGTAGGCAAAAACATAGTGATCCCCTTGTTGTTCCAGACCCAACTTGTCTTTTGAACTAATGCTATGTGACTGAGATCTATTGGCCCATATTTTATCGAGGACTCAGCAAGTTTGTTGAGAGGTTGTAGCGGTAGAGATATAGGGAGAGATAGAGACGGTTACCAAAGCCAGCAGGTCATGCAAAATAAATTGATCCTATATGTACCAGCAATTATGGTCGAAGTCTAAGTTGGCTGGAAGAAAATGAGAACCGTGTAGATCCATTAAATTATGCACAACATATAGGAGCCGTATGCAATAAGGCTATGCCTCTTTCTTTTATCCATCTAGGGGAAAGCCAAGCTCTAGCTAAAGTGTCAACCACGGGATGTGGAAGATTTCTTCCCTCCATGGAGAAATGACAAACTAAGGGATCATATTACTTGATTCCGAAAACACACTTACAGAGTCATTGTACAAAGAATGAAAGGGATTCTAGGAACTTACTCATTCTTGACGTTGTCATGGCTTGGGCAAGAACAATTTGCATTTATCTTCGCAAAGGCCCCGACCTAACCGAGGCTCTCTCCGAGACAGTGCCCAGATCGTTACGCCTTTCGGGCGGGTCGCACCATAGTGATGGTAAATCAAGCAGCTGAAGGTCATGTGACACAAATGACTGCCCCTCGGGCTGTGGAGAACTTTGGGTCTATGACTGCAAAGTCTCAAAACTGGTCTAGGAGGAGTTTGCTATTTTTACTATAGAGTCTCAAAATAGTTGGGGTGAAGCTTTTTGCAAGCTTTATATGGACATTTAAGCACATGTGTACCTTTAACTGGCAATAAGATTTTTATGTTCTCCCAATATGAGTAGCATGTTGAGTTTTGTACTTTTTGTAGCACAGGTAGGTTCATTTTGCTTTGTATAGTGGTACATCACAGCCTTGATCAATAAATAGAAATTTTTGCACCTTATCACTCACATAAAGGCTTAAATTAACCCATTTTCCTCAATCTGTGTGGGGAGTAAATGCTATAGAGGAGGTGTCAGAAGTTCTATTCATGCCCTCAAGCACAATTCTCAAACGACGCTTCACTCAATAAGCAATTGTACTAAATAAGCACCATCCTACGATCGCGAATCGATGCTTAGTTGAGTTGTTCCTATTCCCTCTGTCCAATGAGTATTGCCTCGTTCATAAGATGGGTTACTTTGTCTTCTTCTACAACTAAAAAATAAAGGAGATTGTAGAACCAATCGGACAATCCCAACTCGTGACAAAAGGCAATTGATATAATCGAACATAATCAACTCGTGGAAAGGGGCAACTGCTATAGGGTAGATGCTCGCCGCAACTAGATGCATTTTCTAGTTGATAAGAGACACGTGAAATCCTCCTGGACTCCTCGACAGAAAGCTTGCACAAACGTTCATGAATGAAGACGAGAATACTCTCTCAACTTTATTGATAACTTGTTTGAATGATGGGTACAAAATTCGTTGGTCTTACACCTTCTATTTATAGAGGTCACAAAAACATAAAACTTACCTTCTATGAGAATTATACTGTCAGGGATGAGAGAGAAAGCTATCAAAAATGATGAGAGAGAAAGATAGAGAGAGAAAGCGGAGACGGAGAGCGGCTAGAGATTCCGAGAGGGCGAGTGCTTTGGGTTGGGAGGGGCATAGGCTTTTTTCTCTTGATTGCAGGTACCAGGAATCAGTGTGTCGGGAGTCGGGACGACGGTGGCTCTTCGAATGGATGTCGGCTAGCATCTCATATGGGGTCTAGGCTCGTCACGATTAGTAAAGGCTTATTTTATGGGGAACTTGGTTACAGGTTACATATCAAAGATAAGAGCAAGCAATGGTTTGTTGTCAAGGATGCCCGTCAACTTGCGTGGCTCCAAGGAGTGCGACAAATAGTGGCGATGAAAAAATGGAGGTTTCCGGCTGGGTGTTTGAAAAGGAGCGGATCGCGAATGATTCACGTAGGGGTTAAGCTATGGAAGCAGAGCAAGTATCTGCAAATCGTCGAGCAGGTTCCAAAAGGAAAACCTTCAAAGTCCTCATCCCTTTGACTGGCGAACCTCATCATCAGGCATAGGGGTGTTCAAACGGTTTGGTTACCATGGTAACCGTTTTAACCGGTACTATTTGGATAGTTTGGTTTGGTTAATTTGGATAATTGGTTTGGTTTGGTTAAAGTTTTTAGCTTGTTTGGTTTACGTGGTTTGGTTTGTTTTCAGACACTCCTAACCAGTCAAACCAAATTAACCAGTTAAGTAATTAGTCATATATCTAACATATATTATATACACATACTTAATACTTTGCATAACCACTCAAGAGTTAACGTTCATCCCGTTTAGACTCATAAAATATAAAGCTCAATATTGCTCATATAGTGTATATTTGTATATGTAAAATATAGAACACAACATATGGACGCCTAATTTAGATAAATTTCATACATTATGATGGATGAAAACTTGAAAAGAAGGTCATTTCCAGTCTATGATAATTGCTAAGAGACTAAGTCAATTTACACAAACACAACAATTCATTAACCCGTACCATTGTCATAAATTTTTGTTAGGTGAATACTTCTATACTAATCGTAAAATAATTGTCTTAGTTGCATGTATTTTTGTTAAGGGTCAACTATAACTAAGTGTTGGTTGTTATGTTTTATTCATTTTATAAATTTTGAATTGTTGCATTAACCGGAAAATTTTCATCGTCAACGATAATGTGATTTTATATTGGTTAATCTGGTTAACCAATTAACCAAACCGATTAAACTTTAGTTTGGTTAATTTGGTTGTTGTATTAGTTTGGACGGTTTGGTTATGATATTGTATTCCATGGTTAATGGAATTTAGCCTTATTTAGTTTGGTTATAACTATTGTAACCATTTGAACACCCCTAATCAGGCAGACATTATTTTCTCCTCCAGGATTTCTACTGCCATGAGCATCATCTTCAGATTAATGATATGGTGGGTTTTAGCTTGGATGATATCCCCGCGGCCCTCTGCGGCCTCCAGGTCTTACGCTGATGTTGTTAAAGGAGGAGGCTTCTGTGGTGCAAGTAGATGCAACATTGTTAAAGACTCTAGAGGTGGTTTTTTTCAAGTTGGTACAGAGGGAGTCAAAGAAAGGACTCTTACACTGGATCGGAGCCTGGTTATCGGCTTCATCCCTTCATCTTCTGCTGTTTTCACTAGTGATAAGGTAGGTGAGTTCAGAAGGTTGGCGGAGCATAATTGGGGCATTGACATTAATTATGGCTTAGAAGATCTGGAAGATGGTAGATGGCTTTTGTTGTGTCCAAGACTGAGTGAATTGTTGTGTCCAAGTCTGATTGACGTTGCTTCTTTTGTTCAACCTTAATTAGTTTATGTTTTTACGATTTAGGCAGTGTTGTTAGAACTATGAGATGTTTGTTATCATATCTTTTCGATATGATCTTCTAATCAATTGGGCTTAAATAAAATTACAAATGAATTTTTGGAAATAAAAATTTACTCATAAAATTAAGTTGATTCCTTCAGGCAGAATGAAATACATTTATATATATTCTAGAGGAAATTTTTGGACCATTCAAAAATGTAGTAATGATTAGGTATACATGCACGATGGTAATTACAGGCACCCATGTTTTGGTACAACTATGGAACGCAGCTATGGAACGAAACCGTCTTATCATGAATGACATAGCATAGTACATCACGCGTAATAGCAAACCTAAAAGTTGTGACCAGGGGTGTAATTACATGCACCCAGGTTTTTACTAAGGTACGTTTGGATAAGTGTATTTTAAATGTAAGGTATTTGGAATACTAGCATTTGAAATGGATGTATTTGAAATATTAGCATTTGAAATACATGTAATTCAAATATATTGTTTGGATACTCATTTGTAATTTGTTTGTATTTTGTATTTTATGATTTTGAATTTCAATTTTTAAATTCCTGGTCACTTACTACAAATTTTGGTAAATTACAGTTTGGTACACAAATTTATTTTTTTTACAATTTAGTACCTAAAATTTTACAAAAATGTCCTGAAATTTTGATGGTAAAATTACATTTTGGTACCTTTATATGTTTTGCCTCGCACTATAGTACCTAAGCTTTTCATATTTTACAAATGGGTCCATTCTTTTGTTAGGAGGTATTTCAAATCACTAGTTGTTGAAATGTATTTGAAGTTGACAAAAAATACACTAGAGATGTATTTGGAAATCACCCCATGAATTTGACACAAATCCAAATACTAAATGTAATTAATATCCAAACACATGATTTAGTATTTGGAAATCCAAATCACAAATACCAAATCCAAATCATTGTATCCAAACGCACCCTAACTGTATTTGGGAAATTATAATTCGAAAGGAAATGAACTCATGAAGTAGCCCAATGCATGTTAGAGATTTCATAGGATAGAACTTCCAAAAAGAAAAGATTGGATGCTCTCCCTCAATATCGGATAAAGGGAGCTAGCTATCCTTTTTCATTTCTTTTCTGCTACTATTTGGAAAGAAGGAAGGAATTTTTGGGCACTTAAAACTTAAAAGGAGGGTTGTAAAAACCTTTGCAGGAAAAGCACCTTTCCATTTTACATGAGAGCAGTTAAGCTCAACAAAACCCAAGAAGAGAGTGTTGCTCCTTTTAACAACCTCAAAAGCAAAATTGGGGTATATGCATGCATGTGGTGTGGGTCACGTCACGTGCCTGGCATGTGGGATGCGTTTACTACTTACTAGTAGTGGTCCTTTTTTGATGATGGACCTGCTTGGAAGACACCACAGAATTTGACCGATGTAGTTGAACTCTTTGATTTTGCCCCATTATTTTGTAATATATATATATATATATATATATATATATATTAGATTAGGTGGATGTTATCCATTTGTCTTATTTTAATTAGTCCCAAACAGTTCTATAGATGGAAAACTTTAATTTGTTTGGTTTTAATATCTCTGTTTTCAGCAAAGCATCTGATCCAAATGTCCCATAATGCACCAAATATAGTATCCATTTTCACTAGAATACTTCATCCATTATGAGCTAGACCAACCTGATTTTGGTTGTTTTGGATGAAGAATTGTTCCATGCATTCTGAAAAATAATTACCGTAAAATAAAATTCCTCCATATCTTCTTTCAAAATTTTGGATTTTTTTTTCCAAAATTGGATACAGACGTACCACATATCTCATCTTTCATTCAAAATCAAATAGTATTTAAAAATCTATTGAGAGTTATAAAAAAAAATTCACCGATGAAATACAGAATCAGAAAATTAAATATTATTAAACCAAAAAACAAGTACACTTTTTAGATTAGTCTAATGATAATAGCACTAACTTTGAATCTAGAGGTCACAAATTCAAATCTCTGAAATAGTATCTAATCACAAAAATAAATCTATATCACATTTTTCTATAAGAAAACCAACAAGTGCACTCAACTAACAAGAAAATCGGTACACCTATTCTCCTCTCGACAGATATGAAAAATCTTCGCTTCCTAATGGTAAATAAAACAACTTTCAGAAACGATGGATGGATGGTTGTGTGTTGATGATCCGATTGATAACAAACCCTTTGCCACTTTATATTCTTTCACATCACCTTTAAATACAACTTTAGTCTATCACCCATAAGCATGTTTTGGCGTTTCCTTTGCCCTCTCACCGTTGTTCTATTGCCATGAAAACCCGACTACATATTGTTGGATTGAACACTAGTTTACTTTCACCAACAGTATAAAAACTAAAGCCGAATTCAAACCTATGGACGCGGATTTCAAAAGGGTTTGAAAGTCCTGGGTTTCTGAGAAGGGACACAAGAAAGAAAGAAAGAAAGAATGGAGGGAAATACAAGGAGAGAGAGAGAGAGAGAGAGAGGCAGGTGGACTGGACAAGGAAAGGTAACGTTGAATCATTAAAAAAGGGAAAGGGAAAGCCAATGCAATGCACTCATTTCATTTCCCACTCAAGGCAGCAGCTGCCTGCTGCCATGCTGCAGCTCTCATCTCACTAAAGTTGCCAGAAACAGCAAAAGCACACAATGCCTTCTCACCATCCCAATCCCATGGAGTTTTCAACAATTTCACGCTTTCAGTCTTCCCCTCCTCCTGCTCTGCTTCCTATAAGTCCTATCTTATCAACTCAGTCTCAACTTCTTCTTCACCAAACCCACACAAAACCATGAAAACTCGTTGCCCGATGCCAGGTCACTAGTGATGCATCAAATAAAGCAAAACAGCTCATCCCCCCATATTCCACCACACCTGTCTCGGTATTTGGGGGGTTCGATTCGATCAGAGGCTGAATGGATCGATGTCGTTGGATCGTAGCTCACGTAGTCTCGTTCGTTCGTTCGTTCTGCGTGGTAATGTCATTCACCTAGTTAGCTGAGATTCACCTCATGTTTAATGGTCTAATCCAATGTTAATCGATTCCGACTCTGAATGAGATTTTGACCAGATGATACAAGATAGTGAGTCTGATTTAGCCATACTTACCATACAGCTAACCAGTCTCTTTCAAGCCATTAATGTGCCCAAGAGTCATAAAAGTCTCTGTTTCCAATAGGAACACTGACTCTCTCTCTCTCTGACTCCCCAGAGCCCCATCTCATTTCTTGATGTTTCCACTGATCAATGATCATCATCATCAGCTGCAGCTGCAGCCAGTAGCAGCAGAAGCATTCAATCTTTTTACCAGTGAAGAACAATCAATTTCTTCCCTTCCCCATGCATATCCAAAGAAAAAAAATTGAAAACCCAAACCAAACTGCATTAATAAACCCTTCTCCAATCTCAACCCCCTACTATACACAAACAACTTCCAAACAGTTAAAAACTCCCCCCTCACTATCCTCTCTAAATCCCCCCCATAAATAGAAACGAAAAAGAACACTACAGATTAAGGAACTAACACCAAACCCTTCAATGAAATTGCTTAGAAGAAGAAAAAACAAACAGCACCCCCCCTTCATTTCCCTATTCTTATAGGACAAACAACAGGGTTAAGCAAACTAAAACCCCTAACTTCAAATGCTGAGAAGATCTGCCGGTGGAGACTGAGGTTGCTGCTGCTCTTTTGACTCCTTACCTATAGCTGCAGTTGGAGAGTCCAGACTTGAAGTCGACTGTGGCGAGTCAGTGACCGTGGATGACTCAGTTGCCGCAGCAGCAGCTTGTTTGAAACCCGGTGGCTTAGGAAGCTCGGTTAGAATCTGCACAACTTCCCTCATCGTCGGCCTCTCCACAGCCTGCTCCTCGACACACAGCATCGCGACATAGAACACGTGCATGACCTCGTGGAGAGGAACAGTTGAGAGGCGAGGGTCTAACACTTTCAGAACGCCTTCCTTGTTCGAATCGGTCATCTTCCGAACCCATTGGACAATGTCCACACCATCACCGAACTCTCCCACCGGTTTCCTGCCTGTGACGAGCTCCAGCAGGACCACGCCGAAGCTGTATACATCGCTCTTCTCGTCAACCTTCAACGTGTAGGCATACTCTGTATCAAAACATGAGGAACCAGACAAATATTAATTAATGATCTTGGTCTGGACTCGGAGGGTAAAAACTTTGTACTAGAGTGTGGTTAGATTTTGGGTCCAATAAATTCGTATGAGAAGGACACAACAATAACAGGATTCGAAAAGGAGTCTTATTTGTTGTCTTTATAATCCTTGATTGTGAAGGCTCATCGGTTTGACAAAGATGAAAAAAGATAGATAGGTGTACTATCTCATTTGTGGGTTATCAGTTAAAACGAATCATTTGGTGGATGTACTTCCAGGAGCTAGCTGACTCCCACCTAATTCCAAAACCAAACTCCACCAAATTTAAGATATTCAAATAATTAGCATCTTGTCGTGTTATATGGTTTGAACAACCACTGAAGTCAAGATAAGATCAAGGCACGAAAGACAGACTTTGGATCTACACCAATTAAGAGATCTTCATACTCAGAATCTCCCTTTGCTGGTCACCTCAAGTTTCATTTGGTTGGGCAGCTTATAAGTAGGAAAGGAAAGACAAAAAGACCCTGAAATGTTTTACCTGGGGCGATGTATCCATAAGATCCAGCAATTGCAGACATGCACTCAGACGTTCCAGAATCTTGCAGGAACTTAGCGAGGCCAAAATCAGCAACATGAGCTTCAAAACTGGAGTCCAAAAGGATGTTGTTTGATTTCACATCACGATGAACAATCAAAGGGGAACAATCATGGTGAAGGTAGCAAAGCCCCTTTGCGGCCTCAACAGCAATTCTGTATCTTGTAGTCCAATGCAAATGACCACCTTTCTTGCCATGAAGAACTTCGCCTAAACTTCCATTGGGCATATACTCGTAAACCAAAAGATTGGTCTCGTGATTGGAACAGAATCCCAATAACCTGACAATATGCCTGTGCCTTATCCTCCCCAAAGTTTGAATCTCAGCATTGAACCCATGATCATGAGAAGACCCCCGGCTCATTGCTGGTAGCCTCTTGACAGCAACATGATCACCACTTGCCATAGAACCTTTGTAGACTATCCCAGCACCGCCTTTCCCAATAATATTATCTTCTTTCAAGCAGTCCAAAACATCGTCGACAGTGAAGTCTAGGCGCTGGAATGCAGTCAGTTTCCAGGCACGAGAGTCACTAGCCTTCTTCAATGATCTTGCCTTGATGATTGCAGCAACTGCAAAGGCAATGGAGCATACAAGCAAACCAATAACCAGCAAGAGCTTCAGAGAAGCAGAGAGTGGGCCTTTAGCATGTGGTTGGTGGGTTGCATTTGCCAGGACCCCGTCTTTGCAAGGACCCAAGTAAGGACCGCAGAGATCCGGATTACCCAGAAAGGAAGTGTAGTTAAAGTAGCTAAATTGGCCAGTACCAGGGACTAAACCAGAGAGATTGTTGTAAGAGAAATCAACAGATGTTAAGCTCTGCATAGTGGAAATGGGTGGAGGAATGCTGCCGATGAGATTGTTTCTCGATACATTCAGGTAGTTCAAGATCCTCATCGCTGTAATCTCAGTCGGGATCTCACCGGAGAGTTGGTTTCGACTCAGATCCACGAACGTCAGCAGCTTACATTGACTGATCTCAGGTGTGATTGGCCCTGATAACTTGTTATGGCTGAAATCCATCTTCGAAAGCTGCTGTAGCTTTCCGATCTCTGATGGGATTGAACCCGTGAATTGATTTCCATCGAGAAGCAACTTCTGAACACCGGAGAAGTTGCCGATAGTCGGAGGTAATGGCCCAGAAAGCTGATTGTTGGAGAGACTGATTTGGCCAAGATTCATGGCTACAGCATCGGTAGTAACGGGAAACTCTCCGGTCAATAGATTGTCTTGAAGCTCCACTTGGGTAAGCTCCGGCAACCCTAAAAGACCGCTTGGTATGGATCCGTTCAAGAAATTTTCCCCCATTCGAATTCGACTCAGCGACTCGCATTTTCCTAGCGATTCCGGGATCGGCCCGAAGAGGAAGTTGCTGAGAGTAATCAGAGTCTGTAAGCGATTACCATTACAGAGATCGGGAGGCAGAGTTCCAGTGAGCTTGTTGGAAGAAAGATCCAGAATCGAGAGCCTGCCATTACTGCCCAAACCTTGAGGAATGCTTCCGGTGAAGTTGTTCTCCCAGAGCTGCAACACCTCAAGCTGGGGCATCTCGCCGATGAACTCCGGAATGGCGCCATGGAGCTTGTTTCTGAAGAGATTGAGGAGGGTCAAGTTCTTGAGTTCAGCGAAAGCCGGTGGAATCTCCCCTTGGAGCATGTTGTTGGACAAATCCATGGATTTCAAGCTCTTTAACTTGCCCAGCTCCGGCGTCAGTGGTCCTGAAAGGCCGTTCACCTGAAGGAACAATGTGTCCAGCTTCTGTAACCTCCCGATTTCCGGCGGTATCTCGCCGGATAACCCGCAATTAGCGGCGTCGAAACGGACCAAGTCGGACAAGTTCCCGATCTCAGCCGGAAGACCGCCTTCGTAGCTATTGTAGTACCCAATGTAGAGCTGCTGCAGGGTGGTTAAGTTCCCCAGCTCCGGCGGAATACTCCCGACCAGCTCGTTACCGGAGACCGCAAGGTACTCGATGAACTGCCACCTTCCGTACCCCGACGGGATTTTCCCGGCGAAGAAGTTGCCTCCCAGGTGCAAGTGGCGGAGATTGGGCATTTCAGTGACGGTCAGCGGCAAGTCGCCGGTCATATTGTTGTTGTACAGGTCGAGAACCTGGAGATTCTTGAGCTGGGCGAGCTGATTGGGGAAAGTGCCATTGAAGACATTGTTGGAAAGATTGAGGAGACGGAGGCCGGAAACGGCGGAGAGCTGCGGCGGGATAGGGCCGGAGAACTGATTGGCGGCGAGAGAGAGGTTCTGGAGGTACCTGAGGTGGGCGACGTCAGGCGAGAGGGTACCGGAGAGGTTGAGGCCGGAGAGGTCGACGGAGGTCACGTGACGGTGGGAGAAGTCGCACGTGACTCCGGGCCAAGTGCAGACTGCGGCCGAAGAGTTCCAGGCGGTGAGGGCGGATTCTGGGTCGTCGGTGACAGCGGATTTGAGGGAGAGGAGAGCTTGGGATTCGGACAATATGCGAGCGGAGGAAGTAGAGATATGGAGGTGTAAGAGAATGAGGAGGAGGGAGAAAATGAATAGAAGCCTCATTCTGTTTACTGTTTGTATCCTCTTCTTTTCTGGGGGTTGAGAAAGAGGGTCGTTTTCTTCTTTTGCCGCCGGCGAACGGCGGAGGAGAGCAGAGGGGGAGAGTGAGAAGTAACGGCGGAGGGGTAGGAGACTGAGAAGGAAAGAAGAGGAAGGAAGGTAAGGTGTGTGGTTCACTGGTTTGGTTTACAACCTTTGAGATTTAAATATTTGTGTTTTTTTGTTTCCTTTTTTGTCTGCATCCTAATAAATTATAAAACTCTTTGCTTTTTTGTTTTGGTTTATTTGTTTTTACGTTGTTATGTTTTGTTTTGGTAAGAGTAGAGATGAGGGGGGGTCCGGATCCTATCAGTAACCGACCTATCAGTAACGGTCAGTAACCGATGATCCGGCCGTCCATCGCGCCATCTTCCCAGCCGTCAGATCATGCCAGTTAAAATACACGCGGGGGCAAAAACGTAATCACGTCTCTGACAATTTGAATTGCAGACGTGACAGCGACAACCGTCCCGCCTTCTCTCCTTCTTCCTCTCACCTTTCAAGCGACAGTTCCACTTCCCTCTCTGCTCTCTAACTCTCCATTCTTCCTCCCGATTCTCAATTCTCTCACCAAAATCGCAGCAAAAACTTCCAGAAAAAACTTCAAATCGAACGATTTTCGCAAAGGTTTTCGAAGAATCATTCAACGATACACTGTTCTCGCTTCTTCGTCGAAAAACGAAGAGTTTCCAACTTCAACGAGGCTCAAAAATCGTTTTCGCACAAAATATCAAGGTAAAACCTCACTTCTTTCTTCGAAATCCATCCACAGAACAATAGAACAGTATCGCAGTCACTCTCCATGCGTTGCTGAACTGATGTAGAATCTGTTGTGTTTTGCTTCATTACCATATGGTAATGTGTGGTAAATTAAGATTGCATGTTCTAAAATAACAAAAAACCATAAGTCCTGCTGTGTTTTGCTTCGTTATCATATGGTAATGTGTGGTAAGTTATGATTGCATGTTGTAAAATAGCAAAAAACCATAAGTCCTGCTGTGTTTTAGTTTGTTACCATATGGTAATGTATGGTAAATTATGGTTTCATGTTGTAAATAAGCAAAAAACCATAAGTTCTGCTGTGTTTTAGTTTGTTACCATATGATAATGTGTGGTAAACTATGGTTTCGTGTTGTAAAATAGCAAAAAACCATAAGTCCTGCTGTGTTTTGCTTCGTTACCATATGGTAATGTGTGGTAAACTATGGTTTCATGTTGTAAAATAGCAAAAAACCATAAGTCCTGCTGTGTTTTAGTTTGTTACCATATGGTAATGTGTGGTAAACTATGGTTTCATGTTGTAAAATAGCAAAAAACCATAAGTCTTGCTGTGTTTTAGTTTGTTACCATATGGTAATGTGTGGTAAACTATGGTTTCATGTTGTAAAATAGCAAAAAAACCATAAGTCCTGCTGTGTTTTAATACGTTACCATATGGTAATGTGTGGTAAGCTATGGTTTCATCTTGTAAAATAGCAAAAAACCATAAGTCCTGCTGTGTTTTAGTTTGTTACCATATGGTAATGTGTGGTAAGCTATGGTTTCATGCTATAAAAATGGAGGAAAACATACGTCCTGTTGTGTTTTACTTCGTTACCATATGGTAATATGTTATAAGACATGGTTTGATGTAATTACCATATGGTAAAATGAGATAAATATATGGTTTGATTTGGTATGGTACCATATGGTATATCATGGTAAAAAGCACGCTAACAGACTATTCCTAATTTCTACATTCAGGTACACTATGGTAAACCAAAGAAAAATTTTTCGCACAAGGTGCAGCCCAACAAGAATATCTGCAATTGCAAGGACTATAAAAGATGACCAGAAAGAGAAACTTGAGATATTAGGCCTAGCAGGCTTAATATCAATCAAGCAGACAAAGATAAACAACCATTTTGCACTGTTCGTAATGAACAAATACAATCCAATGAAACAATCTTTCAAGCTACTTGACGGGACACGCATGAAGATATCACCAATCGACTTTCATAGGGTATATGGTCTGCCAATGGGGAATAGGAAAGTTGTACCTCCCACGATTTCTTGGGACGACCCAGCAGATTATGCAGTAGAAACCCTACTGGAAGTAGATGGAAAATCCACTCCAAGGGTAAAGCTAAGTCAGGTAGAAAAAGATCTTTCTACAGTTACCAACAGTAAGAGATGGTTACAATTGTTCTTTCTGCTGGTCACCGGAGGCTTGCTGTGCCCAAGTTCAGCCCCTATGGCTGAACTCAACATGCTTGAGTACTTGAAGACTGATGAACAGAAACATTTCACCAGCTACAACTGGTGCAAATACTTCTTCAACCACATGAATGAAGGATTGAAATCACCAAAGCTCTACGTCAATGCAGATCTTCACTTCCTTACAGTAAGTCTCCATTCCCTTGGCCATTTCAACCTTGTTACTCATATATTTTATATATAAATGATACTCTTTGAAAAAACTAATACAACTATCTGCATGAAAAGGTATGCTTCATGTACAAACTGGACGAAATGGCATTCTCAACCCAGCTTCGAACACCAACAGTAAGCTACTATGATGATAACAATGTTGATAGCAAATTTGAGAACATTAAGAGCTACTACAATGGAAAAGAGTTGAACGAGATCGAAAAGGTTGCCAACATTAGAGACGATGAGGCTGATGATGAGGCTGATGACGCAGCTGATGAGGAAGAGGAGAATGAGCCAGTCTATGAATCACTGAAAAGACAAAGAAACAAAAGTCCAGAGCAGTCATCATCACTGAACTTTGATTTGAAGAATATCAGAACAGTCAACCAAGTAAGTACAAATTATCTATATTACAGTTGTCCAATTCAAATTATCTATATTACAGTTGTCCAATACATGCTAAGCGTAAGTCCTGTGTTTTAGTTTGTTACCATATGGTAAAGTGTGGTAAGCTATGGTTTCATGTTATAAAAATGGAACAAAACATAAGTCCTGTTGTGGTTTACTTCGTTACCATATGGTAATGTGTGGTAAGCAATGGTTTCATGTTATAAAAATGGAGGAAACCATAATTCTTGTTCTGTTTTACTTTGTTACCATATGGTAATGTGTGGTAAGCTATGCTTTCATGTTTTAAAAATAGCAAAAAACAACAAGTCCTGCTGTGTTTTAGTTTGTTACCATATGGTAAGGTGTGGTAATCTACGGTTTCATGTTATAAAAATGGAGGAAAACATAAGTCCTGTTGTGTTTTAATACGTTACCATATGGTAATGTGTGGTAAGCAATGAATTCATGTTATAAAAATGGAGGAAACCATAATTCTTGTTCTGTTTTACTTTGTTACCATATGGTAAGGTGTGGTAAGATATAGTTTCATGTTATAAAAATGCAGAATAGTTATAATAATTGCCAATACCATGTATTACCACCATGGTAACTAACTATACTCCCATTATGCAGGCTGAGAATGCAATCAAACTGCTTGAAGCATCAATGAAGACAATGATGAAAGCAATAAAAGACCAGTACAAAAGCCAAATTGACAATCTGATCAGACACAAGGAGAATCTTGCGAAAGAAAGCTGTGATGAATATGTTCAGCCCACAGAAGGAGAAAAATCTCAGTGTGAAGATGATGAAGAAGAGAATGATGAAGAAATGCATGACAGTTTGAATAAAACACTCAATGAAATATTCAAACAGACAAACATAGACCAGAACGAAGAGGAGAACGAGGAGCAAACACAGAAAGAAGATGATTCACAACCATCTACAGTCGATCTTGCTGCATCTACACCGAAGCCAAAAGAAAAGGAGCAAGATGATTCTGCTCCAGGAGCTGTGAATAGGGAAAGCATCCCAAAAGAAGGAGATCCACTGGGGGAAGTTGCAACAGAACCACCAGAACAATCTGTTCAAGAAGGTCTGAATCAGGGAACACCACAACAAGAGGACACCCAGAAAGCAGTTCCAGAACAGACATCTGAAGAAGAAATCGAAGAAAAAGGAGCTACCAAAACAGCAGATCCAATGGAAGTTGATAAGGAAACAACAGAAGAAGGGAATACAGGGCAAGCTGCACAAAAGACTGCAGAAACTGACAGCGAGAAGACGGTGTCAGATGATGTTGTTCGTGAAGAGGCTCCAAAACTGACAACCGAAGCTGCTGAGAAGCCTAAAGTGACGAGGGAAGACGACATTCCATCCTTTGATCTCAGCCCTCTCAACCGTCAAACACCAACAACACCAACAAAGTTGACTACCAACACGGCAACCGATCAACCAGCAGAGCCTCGCAAAAGAAGAATCGTGATAAAGAATGTACACGGAAATGAAAAGAAGGCAAGAGCAACACCACCACCAGAACAGCCACAAAGCACCCAGTCACAGACGGGGTCATATGCTATATGGTCAAATCTGTACACAAACAGCCAAGAGAAGCTCAAGGAAGTCCGTGAATGCATAGATGCTTACCTAGAGGACCTGAATTCTCCAGCTGCCGAACCAGTTGCTCCACAGTCACAAAAATCACCAGTTGAATGGTCAACACCAACACAAACAACACCTGATGATATGTTCAGCAACATCCTGGAGTACATAAGATGCAAAAACAAGAAATTTGCCAAGAGGTAAGTCATCATCTTAAAACTTCTACTGTTATATGATGTTACTGTAGTGATCTAGTTGGTTACCATATGGTAAAATATGGTAAAATATGGTATAATTAGATAAATCTATGGTTTAATGTTACAAAATGTAGTAATGCACAAGTCCTGTTTTGTTTTAGTTTAATACCATATGGTATGATGTGGTAAGCTAAGGTTTGTTGTTAAAGAATGGATTAAATCATAACTCCTGTTCTATTTTACTTATTACCATATGGTAAGATGTGGTAAGCTGGTGTGTTTTACTTATTACCATATGGTAAGATGTGGTAAGCTATGGTTTTGTTGTGGTAACCTATTGTTTGATGTCGTAAACCATCCGTCCTGTTGTGATGTGCTTGTATACAGTGATGAGATAATGTTTAAAAGGAAGGATGGAACATTCATGCTGAAAAGGGAGTCAGTACAGTCGATTGACATTGGCTGTGAAATCACATCTGATGTCATCGGCTGGTATGGAAGTAAACCACCCATATTCTGTAAAAATTTCTTAGACAACACATATATAAAAAACATAATAACAACCACAACTTTCAGGGTGACTGCCAACTGGACATTGATAGTGGCAATCCTGTACTATCTCCAGGCGATTACTACAACAAAGTGGACTTGGACATCACCAACAAAGAATGGGCCAAAAACCTCAGCTTCACAGAATGTAACCTTGTAAGTATCTCACCACAATTTTTGCAGTGGTTACCATATGGTATATAGTGGTAAAATTAGTTTGCAATTGTTCTTAACTTACTGTTCATCACTTATATGGCAACTGCTTACCATATGGTATACTGTGGTAAAATTATTTTGCAGTGGTTCTTCCCTTACTATAATAACAAGCACTACATCATGATTTGTGTCAACATCAAAGCAGAGAGATTTGAAGTGCTTGACAGTCTCCGTCACAAAGATTTTGAAAAAACATACAAATCAATGGCAGAGAGGGTTGTCCAGTACGCAATCAACTACATGAAGACACAGTTTGCAGACAAGACAGTAAGGTGGGAGAGGTTTAGCTGGTTCAAGCTCGAGAAGGTTACACAACCAGATCAAATTTCATGTGGGATGTACGTCATCAGGTGGATGAGACACTGGGAAGGTAAGTACAACAGTGCCCTGACCAAAGATTGGAAGAGGATTGATTTCATAAATGAAGAAAGGGAGTGCCTGATGTTGGACATCATTCTTGATGAAGAAAATCTTGAACGGGAAAGGATCATGAAAGAAGCAACAAAGTACTGCAACATGAAGAACAAGAAGAAAGAGTTGAAAGGAAGGAAATGAAAATTCTATTATCGTTTGTGTTAAGTAGTAGGAGGGTATGAGTAAGCTTTTGAGAACAAACTCACAATGTTCAGTAGCCACTTCATTTTAATTAGTAGGATGGTATGAAACAACTTATTATGGTTTGTATTATGACTAAAAGAAATGTTCTGTTTTTTATTATGTTAGCAAATACTTAACATGTGTTCTTAATTCCCAAATTACCACATTTTACCATATGGTAATGTGTGGTAAATTATGATTGCATGATGTAAAATAACAAAAAACCATAAGTCCTGCTGTGTTTTGCTTCGTTACCATATGGTAATGTGTGGTAAATCATGATTGCATGTTGTAAAATAGCAAAAAACCATAAGTCCTGCTGTCTTTTAGTTTGTTACCATATGGTAATGTATGGTAAATTATGGTTTCATGTTGTAAATAAGCAAAAAACCATAAGTCCTGCTGTGTTTTAGTTTGTTACCATATGGTAATGTGTGGTAAACTATGGTTTCATGTTGTAAAATGTTGTAAAATAGCAAAAAACCATAAGTCCTGCTGTGTTTTAGTTTGTTACCATATGGTAATGTGTGGTAAACTATGGTTTCATGTTGTAAAATAGCAAAAAAAACCATAAGTCCTGCTGTGTTTTAGTTTGTTACCACATTTTACCACATGGTAATGCACTGTAAAATCAATTACCACACATACCACTTCCAAAAAATCATATTTTACCACATGGTATGGCATGGTAAAAATAAATTACAACACTATACCATATGCTATGGCAAGGTAAAATCAAATTACCACACTATACCATATGGTATGGCATGGTAAAATCAAATTACCACACTATACCATATGGTATGGCATGGTAAAATCAATTATCACACAGAACCCTCACATTTAACTTCCAAATTACCACATTTTACCACATGGTAATTTACTGTAAAATCAATTACCACACATGCCACTTCCAAAATATCATATTTTACCACATGGTAAAATCAATTATAAAACAGAACCTTCACATTCAACTTCCAAACTAGCACATTTTACCACCTGGTTTGACATGATAAAATCAAATTACCACATTATACCACATGGTATAACATTGTAAAATTAATCCAACAAAACCAAAAACCAATCCAAAAGAACAAAATAGCTTCAACAACTCAACCAGCATCAACCATTCATTCAGATAATCCTCTAAGAAAACTATTACAGCTTCAGCCTTAAACTTTCTTCAACAGCCTTCAAATTCTCCTCCTCAAGCCTGCTAGTTTTTCTCTTCTTCTTGCTTACAGCCCTTGCAGCCTCCGCAATGGGAATTGGTCGTTTCGAAGGCTTGAATGAATCTTTTTTAGGCTTAAACCCCTTCACTTTTTGGACCGGTACATCATCTATACCAAGATAACAAAAACAAACTACAATCAATGACAGATAACAAAAACAAAAACAAACTCTAAACAATTAAAAAAAACTTACTATCACCGTTAGAAGACGTGCTTGTTCCAGCAGGTTCAGTAATCGATAGGGCTTCACACTTTTTGATCAAATCAGTCATGAAGGCCATGGCTGATTTATACAAATCATCATCCAATGCAACCCTGCTGATCATTGATGCAGAAACAGCTGACAGATTGAAAAGACGAGAACGGTATTTCGATGGACTATCAGTAGACGGAACTTCAAAAGAAAAGTTCCCTCCAGTTTTCGCTGCCCTTGTCCACCGCTTCAAAATCTAACTGCTAGGAATGTGCTGGAACTTCAGATTGCATGTTGTAGACCACAACATATCATATCCCTTAATTTGATTCTTACAGATCATACCACTTGACTCCCACTTACGGCAAGAACACTTGATTTCACCGTTTTCAAAATCAACCTTCAACACCCTACTATCCAACCTTGTAAGGTCATCCTCCAATATGAAGACATCAAACAGTCCTACATGTCCTTCTGGTTCTATCTCCGTATTGGAAAAAATATTATACGCAAGGGATTCCTTGTACTGATCCAGGAAAAACTTGAATATCTTCGGCGTATACACATTACCAACTTGCTTCACATTAGGGCTAGTAGAAAACCGAGAATCAGCCAACCTAGATAAGGCATAGTACTCTTCTTGTTTTTCAGCATCCCTCTTATTATCAAGCATCCTCTCAAAGTGCACAAAGAACCTACTAACGCTAAACTCTGACTGCAAGTAATGTCGAATATTACTATTGCAGCACTCACTTAGCTGGGTACTCTTCATTCCCGCACCAAAATGACAATTCACCCAGGCTGAAGACCACTTCGTCTTGACTTTGTAAATGCCCTGTAACCAACTGTGTCCCAAAGGTCCCTTCCCAGGAAAACACTTCTCAATCATCTTCTTCCAATTATACTCAAAATCATCCTCATCATCAGCATTATACATCAAATAACTAAGCTCACGAAGGAAGTCAGAGTCACACAAACTTCCCAGATTAACAACTGCATTCTGAGCAATATGCCATGTACACAACCCATGAAAACAATCTGGGAAAACAGACCTTATACCAGCAGCAATTGCAGCAGTCTGGTCAGTAAACATTGATAACGGTCTCACACCTCCCATGCATTTCAAAAACTTATCGAAAAGCCATTCAAATGTTGCCGTTGTTTCATCATATAGAAGAGCAGCCGCAAAGACAGTCAGTTGGTGATGATTGTTGAAACCAACAAACAAAGCTACATAAACATAACAAAATGTGAGTAAAAACAATTCTACCAACACATACCATGTGGTAAAAGGTACGAATAACAATAATACCAACCCATACCATATGGTAAAGACTCATACCATGTGGTAAAGACTCCTAAGAACAAAAAAAAAAAACAATCCACACCAGACTACCATATAGTACACACTTCTAACAACGCAAAAAACACCACAAATAACCTTGTTACCAACCCATACCATATGGTAAAAGACTTTTAAGCACAAAAACCACCTCAAATAACCTTGTTACCAACACATACCATATGGTAAAATACTTTTAAGAACAAAAACCACCTCAAATAACCTTGTTACCAACACATACCATATGGTAAAATACTTTTAAGAACAAAAAAAAACATGATACAGAATGATAATAATAATAATCATACAAACTAACAAACACAATAATAAACAACAAACTAGAAAACATACCTAGTGGCCGATACTCTTTGTTAGTCCGGTAAGTAGTATCAAAACTAATTGAATCACCAAAATAATGATAATCCATCCTCATCTTCCCATCTGCCCAAAAAATACTAGCAATGTTCTCTTCAACATCAACCTCCACCTCATGAAAGAACCCAGGATCCAGGTGTGCTTGACGTCTAAAGTATTCAAGCAATGCAGTCGCATCACCATACTCCATTGATGACGTCCTAACCGTTCGCAGATGGTTCTTCAAATCATTCTTTGTGAACCCAACAAACTTCCGACCACCACCAGCCCTACTAATTGCATTATACGAAGAAGTCACACCAATACCAGCAGCATCATTCACCTCTGCCAACATCTTATACACAGGAGCCATTCGTCTGCTGGATCTCACATAGTGACGCAGAGACTCAGGAATCATGTCATGGTTGTGCACATTATACCAACGATAGATCTTGTAGCATTTAAACTCTTTAAACCACCTTAGTCGTATATAAGCACCATTACATCCACCCCTGAGTTCTGGAACATTACGAACACGAACCGTCGTATCAACAACACCTGCATTATCAGGGTTATTCTCGCTACCTCTTTTCCAACCTTCCTTATTGCAACAATACTTGATATAATATACAGCTGAAGAACCACCATTGAGCTTCGGACACGCTGATTGGTTATAAATCCTCACACCAAAACCTTCATGATTCCCATAATCAACATAAAAATTATATGCATCATCTGGTGTATTGAACTCTAAGTCCTTCCAAGAATCACGAACAGTAGGATCTATACCATTGAAACCTACAAACATTATGAAACAACATATTAAATGGATTCCACACCACAACAGTATGAAATCTCAATGTATACCAATAATTACAGCCATGATACAAGAGTTACCACCATGGTATGGCATGGTAAAATCAAATTACCATACTATATGGCATGGTAAAATCAAACTACAACACTATACCACATGGTATGGCATGGTAAAATCAATTATCACACAGAACCCTCACATTTAACTTCCTAATTACCACATTTTACCACATGGTAATGTACTGTAAAATCAATTACCACATGATAAGGCATGATAAAATCAAATTACCACCCTATACCATATGGTATGGCATGGTGAAATCAAACTACCACACTATACCACATGGTATGGCATGGTAAAATCAAATTACCACACTATACCATATGGTATGGCATGGTAAAATCAATTATCACACAGAATCCTCAAGTTTAACTTCCTAATTACCACATTTTACCACATGGTAATGTACTGTAAAATCAATTACCACATGATAAGGCATGGTAAAATCAAATTACCACACTATACCATATGGTATGGCATGGTAAAATCAATTATCACACAGAAACATCACATTTAACTTCCTAATTACCACATTTTACCACATGGTAATGTACTATAAAATCAATTACCACATGATAAGGCATGGTAAAATCAAATTACGACACTATACAAACTTCAATAAACAAACAAATTTGCATATCTTACCTCCTGATTCACCAGAGTCAGCTGAATGATCAAATCCAAGATCAATAGATGAAGAAGCAGTTCCAACAGCACTAGATGAAGAACCAGATCCTACAACGCTGGTTGAAGAACCAGATCTATCAATTGGAACAACATCGCCACAATTTACGTTACTCATCTCACCAGAATACTGCCAAAACACCAAAACACAAAGAACATAACACATGAACAAGCTCGATTAGCTAAACATAAACAAGCTCGACTAGCAGCAATGAAAAACCTCCAACGAAACTAGAGATCAACAGAAAACTCGATTAGCTAAACAGAAAGAATCAAAAAAACTAATATCTAACCTCGTCGTCGATCAATTATGGAGAATCAGAAAAGATTCGCCGTCCCCTGTTTCGCAGCGGCTGCTCGCAATTTCTCTCTACAAAAACCGAATCCAACTCGTGCACACGTCGATCAATTATGGAGAATCAGAAAGCTCGATTCGAAGCTGCTGCTCGCAGTTTCTATCGCCGTCGATCAACCATGGAGAATCGCCGTCCTTGTTTCTCAGCTGCTGCTCCCCCTGCTCGTAGTTTCTCTCTCCAAAATCCGAATCCAACTCACGCACAGAAAGATTTGCAACGGACAAAGAGGGAAAGTCATTTAATTCAAATATAAAATATTGGACAAAAATGCCCCTGACCGTGGACAAAAATCACCGCATCAATCACAGCCACAAGATCCGTCCGGCCAAGATCGACGGTCCCTAGGTGGTTACTCACGGGTGAGTAACAAAGGGTTACTCACCCTATCCTAAGCCGATGAGGGCGGCACTCGGCAGTACTAGTTTGCTCGCTGTGTGTCTGTGTCTATCTAGTTTGTGCGGATGATGAATGGTATTGGTACTCATGGTCATGTATTTGCAATGCAAAAGTTCTCTTGTTATTAGAGGATTTTTTTTCCACAATAGATAATCATATATTAATCGAAAAAGATAGTTACATCCTGGAATTTAGCCAGACCATAAAATCAAAAGATCGACACGAAGCCGGGTACAATGACAGGGCCTTTCTAGCCACCACATGGGCTACCCTATTGTTCCTACGGCCAACAAATCGCACACTAAATCCATCATGGAGATTGAAATAAGACACCACCTCCTGCAGCAACGTCCCCACCCTTCCATCCCTTGTATCAAACCAGTTGATCTTATCGATCACAACCTTCGCATCACCCTCAAAGTAGATTGTATGGAACCCCAGGCTAAGACACCAAAGGACAGCCTCCCTGAGAACAAGCAGCTCCACCGTCATTGGATCGTCCACATCAAGCAGCTGAATCCCTAACCCGGATAACACCCCCAGACCGCTAATTGATAACCATCCCACCAGCCGAATGAGAGCCAGCTTTTGTCACCCCATCCCATTGACAAACCACCTCAGACGGAGTAACCAAGGCCATGGCCCGGGGAATCGAACACTGAGGCAACCATCCCGATCCCTAGGCAATGCAATCCATTCGTTGTATTGTTGGGTAAATTGGCGCATTAAAGCCGGAATACCAAATTGTTTACCCTAAAAAACTACCCAGTTTCGGGATCGCCAGATACGCCACAAGAGCATTAGAACAGCGAGAAACCGGTCTGGTTGCGTAAGCCGAAGCATTAACTTTTTGAGGAACAGGGGGAACGTGTCACGCGGCAAAGCCTGCCCCAATTGGTCCAACCCCGAATGATCCCATAACGCCCTCGCCACTGTACAATCCCGAAACAAATGCTCCATTGTTTCAGATGCAGCCCAGCAAACCGGACACCGCGGGAGCACCTGTACCTCTTTCTCAATCAGAGCCTCTGTAGTAGGGAGGAGCTGATTGAAGACTTGCCAAGCAAATATCTTTAGTTTGGGGGGAATGTTCGAATCCCACAGACGGAGCCAACTGGGTCTATCCATCCAACTAGCCATGGCTTTCGACTTCCCATTATGCTGCGCTTGAGCAACAGCCAAATGATACGCCGACTTGACCGTAAAGATTTCGTTTGACGTCCCACATATCAGCCTATCCTCCACAGATTGCCGCGGGAGAGGGATTTTCTTAACTGCCCTGATTGTAGGTGGGTCAAACCATCGTTGCAACTGGGCATCGCACCAACGCCCCTCACCTTGACAAATAACCTCACTAACCTTGATCTCCTCCTGAGGCAGCACACAAGGATTATATGCCGGGGGCAAGGCTGCAAGCTAGGGATCCACCGAGAGTCCAATAACGAAGCCAATTTACCATTCCCAATCTGCCATCGAAGCCCCCTGCAAAAGGAGCTCTCGGCCAAAGAGAATGCTCTGCCAATCCCAGGAAGGCCGCGAGCGGGCCGGCGCCGTGAGAAACAATCCACGTGGAAAGTACTTCCCTTTATAGACTTGATGTAGCAGCGATTGGGGCTCGTTAAGAATGCGCCAGGCAATTTTTGCCAAAAGCTCCTGATTGAAATGCTCAAAGCGACGAAACCCCATCCCCCCATCATGCTTGCTACGACATATGTTTTTCCACGACATCCACCTAATTTTAGAACGACCCGCCTCAACACCCCACCAAAACCTGGCCACATGTTTATCTAAGAGACGGCACAGAGATTTTGGCAGATTGAAACAGGACATGACATGTAACGGAAGGGCCAAAGCAACTGATTTGAAGAGAGTCTCCTTGGCCACCCAAGACAAAGTTCGTTGTTTCCACCCTTGGAGACGGGCAAGCAATTTCTCCTCCAGATACCAAAACATCATGGTTTTTTACTAAGCAATAAGGGTAGGGAGACCCAATTATTTATCCTGCACCCCCACCGCCCCCATGATATGCGCCAAGAATTCCTGGTCCGGAGGAGAAATGTTTTTACTAAAACAAACTGTCGATTTAGCCAAGTTAACCCGTTGTCCACTAAATACATCATTTTTGTGTTTATACTAAGTTATTAATTTAGATTTTTTCCCTAATAATTTGTATTCGTTCTATTTTATGGAGCTAATTTTTTTTCCTCTAATAATATATATTGGCTATATTTTCTGGAACTAATTTTTCGGTAATTAGTTTTCTCATTAAGCTCACTCGATCAACTCGATCAAGTCGCAAAAAAACTCAGATGAACATTTTACAAAGAAACTACCTGACAAACTAGAAGTGTAAACTCAAGTTGCCTATAATACTACTCTGCTGCAAAACTTCAATAAAGTGAGTATCTCCATTGTCTATAGCCCAATCTCTTCTCTCAATTGCAAGAGAATCACGTCTCTTGGTTTAGTCTGCTCTCCAAAAACACATCTTCATCGTTCCTTCCAAACCAAACTGCATATCTAGCACCAAACAACACTAATCACAGGGCCTTCTCTTCCTTTCTTTGACAACACATATAGATCCTGCAACATCTGCTCCCAATTCGACCTCCAACTTCTTAAGGGACGACCAAATACTACGGAAGTCAGACTCTCAACATACTCACATTTACAAAATAAATGAGATCGACTCTCCTCCTCCTTAGCACACATCACACACACTGCATCTTTGATTTTCCCCCAAGCCTTGAGTTTGTCTCGATTTAAAATTCGGTTCAATATGATAAGCCACACTATAACCCTTTTTCTTGGAAGAGTAACCCTGCCCCATATGATTTGCCACCATGGAACTGAAGGTTTATGGACTCTAATGGATTCCCAAATTTGCTGCACTGAAAACTTGTGCATAATCTTGCCTTCCCAGAGAACATTTTAGTGAGTATCCACGGTCATCCTGTATTGGAACCATCCTCGAAGCTTTAGTAAATGTTGTCAAAGCCAAGAGCCCGTCGTAATTAGGGGTGGACAACGGGACGGGAATGGGTACCCGTCCCGTTTGAAACGGGTACCCACTCCCATTTGGTGAGAAATCTCCATCCCATGTCCCAAACCCGTACGGGTTAACGGGTACCCATTACCCGTACGGGACGGATAACGGGTACCCGCCGGTAACCCATATATAATCACAAATCATTAGATCGAAAATTCGTACGTACTACGAGAATCGCTTGGGAGCGGGTGGCGTCGTGAATGTGTAAGGAAATGGGAAGGCTAATGACGTGGGAATCTGGGAAATGCAAACCTAATAAGCAGACATACTTTCCTACTAAATAAAAAGCATTCTCACTGGGTACTAATTGAAAGTTTAGTACAATAAAGTCTGTGAAACGAATTAGAATCAATTTTAGGGATTTTGAGCATGAAAGAAACAACAAAGGAGGAAAGGTAGAACAAGGGTGCCTTTAATGCGGAGATGTTTAAGGAATTACACAGTTGCTTACATGGGAGAACTTTAGGTGTGTGCCTCTGCTTACGTGTTTTGCGGTACCATTCTCGTTTGATGAACTATTGTGAAGTATGCATGTCATGGCTCTCTCACTTAGGATGATGTCTATACCTTCATTTGCAGAGAAAATAAACAGCTGTCCAAGTATGGAGATACAAAATCTGCTAGAAACATAATGCTTGGTGAACTGAAGAAGTTAATAGAGACTAATCCTTTGTTCAGAGGCAAACTTCAGTTTCCTACCTTGAAAAATTCAAGATTGCAGACTCTAATTAATCAAAGGTCCTTAAAAACGTCTTTTCCCCTTTTTCTTGATGCACATTGCTGATTCCTTTTGAATTTGTTTACTTATAGTTTATCATGGAGTGTCGTTTAAATTGGCAACATCAGATGTGTAATAATCAATGTGGGTGCTATAATTAAATTGGCGGGTAGTACGGGTACCCGTAATACCCAAATGGGTATTAACGGGTAACCTGCGAGTACCCATTATACAACTTGTTGATCCCAAGTCCCATCCCGTAAAAAAAATACGGGTATATGGGTATCCGTAACCCTCAAAAAACGGGACGGGTACGGGTATACCCAAATACCCTTTTCTCGTTGCCCACCCCTAGTCGTAATAGGTTTCAGCTCCCAAATAGAGCAAGTTTTCAATATGTAACACCTCACCCCTGCCACCCAAAAGCTCCCCCTTCATGAAAAGCAGCCACAGGAGACAAGCTATGCAAGCAACATTCCGGGTTCAGACATACCCCCTCCTTTTTTTGTACAACCAATAAATCCTAGGTAACCTTCACTTTTCCTGTGCCATCTCCATACCCCAAGAATTTTGAACAAATCTTTTGAATAGACTCAATTACATTCTTGGGCAGAACAAAGATAGTCATCCAATACTGACAAAGAGAATATAAGACAGAAGAGACAGGCTGGAGTCGTCCCATATAGGATAACTTGCCAGTCCTCCATCCCCTGATTCGACTAGTTAATCTATCAACCAGAACTTCACATGCTCTGCTAGTAAACTTGCCAGAGATTAAAGGTAAACCAAGATAGCGGACCGGTAAGTTACCCTCTTTAAAACCTGTAAGTAGTGAGCATTTGCCTTGTATTGGATGGCCTGACCGCCAAAAATACTTCACACTTATTTGGGCTGCACTTTAGACCAGACATCCAATAAAACTCCTTAAGCAAGCTTTTAAATCTGCTTAATGCTCTTGCCGAACCCTCAGTGAAGATGAGTAAATTATCCGCAAAAATAGAGATGAGTCAGATTTAACACCTTACACTGAGGGTGGTAAGGAATACTAAGCTTTTGAGCTTCTCCATCTATTGATCTAGTTAATGGTTCCAAAGCAATAGTAAACAGGTAGGGGGAAAGTGGATCCCCTGCCTGACTCCTTTATGAGCTTCAAAATGTCCAAGAGTTTGAAACAAACTCACACTAAAAAAAGCAGTACTTAGACAAGCACGAATCCATTTCATATAAACCTCATGGAAATCCATAACTTTCATTACCATGAAAAGATACTCCCAATCAACAGATTCAAAAGGCTTCTATAAATCAATCTTTACCGCACTTCTAGAGGCAATGTTTCTATTGGAGTAGTTATGAAACATTTCTTGGGCCATTAAAATGTTATATATGGCACTTCTTCCTTTTATGAATGCAGACTGATTCGGACTTATGACACTGAGAAGCACTTTGTCATAACTGGGCAGCTCTAATAGTACGATATTGTCCTCTTTGGGCCAAGCCCGCACGGTTTTACTCTTGGGTGTCCTCCCCAATAGGCCTCGTACTAATGAGTTTGGTGGACACTTATATAAAAGGGTTCCTTCCCTTATATTTCCGATGTGGTACTTGGGTTGTCCCATAACAATCCTTCCCCCAAGCCAAGGACCACGAACTTCGTGTCCTCACCTCAGCGATTATCTTGATTCGCCAAATGCCTTGTATCGATGAGCTTTTCGGTAGAAGGACTTTCCCAGACGCAGAACTCTCTTTGATCTGCCAAATCAAACGCGAATCTCTCTTGATCTGCCAAGCCCAAACGTGGATCTCTCGTGGATCCACCAAACAGACGTGAATCACCTTTGACCCGCCAGACAAATGCAGATCTCAAACCCCGAGGTCATATAATGAGGGTCCCACCAAATTGACGTCCACCGCCCCAAACCGAACTAGGCTTTGATACCACTTGTCATAACCGGGCAGCTCAATTAGTACGATATTGTCCGCTTTGGGCCAAGCCCGCACAGATTTACTCTTGGGTGTCCTCCCCAAAAGGCCTCTTACTAATGAGTTTGGTGGACACTTATATACAAGGGTTCCTTCCCTTATATTTCCGATGTGGTACTTGGATTGTCCCATAACACACTTTTTGAATTCTATTTGTTAAGACTTTTTAAGCAATCTTATAGAAAATATTTATGCAAGCATTGGGTCGAAAAGATGTCAACCGATCTGCATTCGAAGTCTTAGGGACTAAAGTCAAGGAAGCAGTGTCATACCTCTAGGCAGGGATTTGGAAGATAAAACTCTCGAATGCTAGCTAAAACATCCAAGCAATTACCTCCCAGCATTTCTAATAAAGATTCACTTACCAGCCATCAGGACCAGAAGCCTTGGGAGGGTCCATATAGAAAAGTGTGACCCGAATCTCTTCATCAGTGACTGGTACACATAGCAATCGCTTCTTTGCACCATTTAGTTTCTGCCTCACACAAGCTGTTATGTGGTCAAATAGGGGCTGGATTTCTTTATTTGGTACACCATACAATAGTTGAAAAAACCCAACTGCCTCCTCAACAATCTGTTCTGGATCAGTAATTGTTTGCCCAAACTCCAGCACTAAGTGTCTGATTTGCTTTCTGGCCTTTCTAATCTTAACAGACTTATGAAAGAATGTCGAGTTGGAATCACCTTTTGACAACCACCGAATCCTTGATTTCTGATGGTAGAAACTCTCCTCAGCCTGATGTAATTGGTGAGAACGTGCCGTTACTAGCTTTTCTTCCTCGTAACTTATAGCAGAACGTTCCTCAAGGGCTAATATTTGTTTCCTTTTCATCTCTTGTTCATCTTCTCTCACTCTTCCAAAAATATATGAGAACTCTTCTTTATTGAACTCTTAATGGCATTCTTAAGCTTGATCAACTTCCTTTTATACCTCTGAAGTGGAGACCCCTCAACCCGATTCCCCCCAACATCCTCTCAGTATGGGTCTGAACTTCTCATGTGATAGCCACATATCAAAAAATATGAAAGGCTTTGGGAAGGACTTCCTCACAACTTTAGGATGCATCAGTATACCACAATGGTCCTAAAAAGTGACGCTAAGAACTCTACTATGCAATTTGGCAGTCTATCAATCCAATCATCATTAATAAAGAGTCTATCAAGCTTTGTAGCAATCGGATTACCATGTTGCTGGTTCGACCAGGTAAAGAATGGACCAGATGCTTGATGATCCACCAGCTCCACCCAACCTCTAAATTCCATCATACTACTTGTAATAGAGATCCCATTTGAAGCTTCCATAAGGTTAAGAACCGCATTGACGTCCCCACCCACTGGCCAAGGAAAGGCTGCTCACACCATTGCCTCAATGTACAATACGTAGTAAGCCTCTCACCCTCCTCATTAGATGCATATACTACTGTTAAGAAAAATGTTTCGTGCTAGAGACAAAAACCAAAGCATGAATAAAAAAGCACTCCTTGCTAGCACTCTCAGTTGCACACTCGACTTCCATGCTAACCAAATCCTGCCTAGTTTATTGTATGTATAATTATCTGCAAATGTAAAGTCTACAAACTTCTCTTGAATTTTCATAAGCTTTCTTTTCTTGAACCTTTGTTTCTAGAATTGTCAGAACTACTACTCCATACTTCCGCACGCACTCCATAACGGAGTCATGCGGGGGGGGGGGAGGGGGGGGTTTATTTGCTAAGTTCAGAGGCGTAATTATATTTGGAGACTTCAGCTTACCTCCATTTACAACTATATTGAACTATTCCTGCGATGGTAATGCACTAGGTGTGATTGGTGGCGTTTCCACCACCTCATGCAGCTTCTCAGAAACAGGTGCATTCACTTCCTCTTCCTATGATAACTGCTTCTGCTTGACCCCAGAGGTACTAGCAAGAATTATAGTGTTCTGCTCCTTCTTCCTCTAGATTCTTGTGACCTCCCCCTGAAAAACTTCATAGTAATGCCCAAACAGCACACACATTACACACAATAGGTACATGACAATACTCCACACTTATTAACATTTCCTTCACAGAATTAGGCGTGATACTGATCTGTGTCGGCCACTTTGTTTCGCATTCATCTCAACACAAATCTTGGTCACCCCAACCATATGCCCAAATCTCGTAGGTTGATTCATACATAGAGGCTTACCGAGAACACTAGCCACGCGCCATAATCCCTTTCTCGATAAAGCTCCCCAGGCAACCCAGACAGCTTCACCCAAATTGGCATCGCAGAGTTATCGATGTCCAACGCTTGAATCCCCAACACCCATTTCCTCACACAAAACATGTTATCCGTGTAGTGCCACGACCCTCCCTCAAACACCCATCTACAAACATTCACAGACGAGAAATAAAATAATACAAGACGATTCTCAAACCAGGAGACCTTGATTTTTCCCTCTCGCACCCAAAGCCAGTTCGCCAGAAACAAATCATTGCTAAGAACGGGGAAGATCGAAGAAATTGGCCTACCAAAAAGTTATCAAATCGTCTAGTCACCTCCTCCATTACGGATTTAGGGATTCTGAGCGATCCATTTATAAACTCCGGCTCGAAGTACTGCAGTTGATTATCAACCGAAGCATCACAAAATGAAGTCCAAGATCAACCATCGCCAACAGTGTCTGGCGAGGCGCCATGAGAGATGACCGTCGGGGAAGTAGAACTCAACAAATCGATTTGAGAAAACAAAGAGAGAGACGTAAACCAGACGCTTATGGAAATAAATTTGGATTCTCAATTAATTTATAAAAATGTGTTACATTAATCATAATCTACACAATGACATCCATTTCGATATATTTCAAAATTTAAAATGTGATTTTACAATGACGTGAATAAACACCAGGTTCCGTGACTAAACAATATTGGTTGCGTGAATCATCAACACTCTTATGTGAATAACGCTAATATGGCGTGAATAAACTCAAATTTACTTGAATAAATGAAAAAATTCATTAATCAGTTGTTTTGTCTCTAGAGGTGCCAATAGAACGAACTCATTAACTATTTAGAAGTTATTTCGAAGCTGCAAAAGTGAGACTTGGATTTGTTGAATACATATATTTTTATAATAATTTGGAAGTGTTAGATTATAAAATAATCTATATTATTTTGTATAAGGTCATCTATAATCGACAAAAATATAAGTATTAGATATATTATTTTGGTTCTGTGGTAACTTCAATCAAAATATTGTATTGTTTTGGTATGTGACATTTCATGTGATATTTCTGTTTGAAATATATAGTAATTGAGTCTAATTTTCTTGTTTGGATAGAACATTCATATGTTGTGGTATTTCACCACTTAAAGAACGAAAGAGTGAGTTAATTGAAATGTCTAGGAGGGAGAAGGTATTTTAATTGACTCATTATGCATCATTTCAACTGCCATGGGCCATAAAATAACTGACTCACTCCTACTGTCACTCTAGAAAATGGCCAAGTGCAACCACTTCCTAAAGCGTAGTATAGCGGGTTTGGGGTTTATTGTCAACCCGGGTCCTAGATGTGATGACTACTCGGTGAATTCTTGTTATTTAGCGGTGAACTTTTAGTGCAGCTCAAGCAAACAAAACACAAAGCAAATAAACGGTTGTTGTCAAGTCAAGAGAGGTCACCCGAATATGGTTCCCCCTAGACTGCAGTTAAGTCGGATTGCAATTTACCAAGTTCAGTTTTCATGAAGGTTATACTGCGGAAGGTTCTCAATTAGCCTGAAGTCTCGACTAAAGGTCTCCAGACCCTCTCAATCTGAGTCTCTAGCGGGCGACTAACCTCCACCGGAGTAAACAGATTGAGGCCCTAATGAACCAAACCTCCACTACCGAATTAACTTCGGTACAGAATAGCGAATTGGCTCCTCGACTAAAGTCACCAATTCGCCACCTTCGATTAAGAGTACTCTATCAACCTAGGCAGATATTCTCATTCCAGGTCAAAGCAGAAACAACAGGAATTTGATCAGGATTCAAGTCATTCAATCATTCAAACCTCAATCGAATATAATCAATTCACAAACTCTGTACTTGGGTTCATACGATCAGACCTAGCATACAAATCTAGGGTTCCCCATACCCAGATGAATGGGAAAACTACTCCATAGAGAAAGAAGCAAAAGCAGATTCAGACGCGGAAATCATACTGTGAAGATGGATTTCTGCTCCTGGACGTTTAATCGCACTTCTCCAAGCTCAAGCCGGGCTCCAATGGTGTTGAAGATCGATCTATGGCGCTTGGGAACTCTGGTTCGTCGCTTTCTCTCTCTAGGTATCGCTTTTTCTCTCAAAAACTCGGAACCCTTTGAAAATTGGCCTTCTTTCTCTTTTATCAGCTGCCATCGCGATACCCGGTCGAAATACCCGGTCGGGTATTTCAGGGTTCGACCGGGTATTATCAAAACTCGCCGTTTCACTAAGGGGAAAAATCCCCGGTCTATCCTCATAATCCCCGACCGGGGATTTAAGGCCATCGCCCGGGCCCCCTTCTGCTTATCACGGGTGCCCGAAGGGAAAAATACCCGGTCAAGACCAGAATATACCCGGTCGGGTATTTCTTCCTTTGGCCGGGTATTTTGGTCCAACAGCCTCCTTCGTCCCAACTTCGCTCCTTTCGACCCAGAACTCGTTTCTCCGCCTCGATTCCAACGCCGGGTCCTGAAATATGACATAAACACACAACCTAGCGTGAAATCGGCTTAAAACACGAGATTCCTCATCACAAACGGCTTCAGAATAGGGGTGAAAACATGTATAATTAGCGGTCTATCAAACTCCCCCACACTTAACCGTTTGCTTGTCCCCAAGCAAACCTAACTCAAACCAATGCAACTCTCCAGACCTCTATAGCAACAAACAACCTCGATCGTAGGTAGCGGACTTCCTAGATCATTTAGCAGCTTACGAGGTCAACCGACGCACAAGTCATCTCATAACCTCTTCGGCGAGAACGCTAGTCTCGAATCGGCATCATGGCAAATAGTGAACAGAGAACAAATGAGTCGTGGATGAAGAGACTCACACAAACAAAAGATCATGGACTCACATTAACTCAAGGTGCTCGATTCTCTTTGTGAACATGGTTGAAACCCTTTTCTTTCTTCTTTTTGCTTGTTTTTCTGTTTTTCTCTTTTTTTTTCGGGTTCCAACCTGTTTCTGCAGAAAACGGGGGCTCCCACTTAGCAAAGGTTTTGCGGGAGCCCGGCTCTTACCGTCCATGCCAGGAGCGGGTGTCTCGAGCCTCGTGCGGGGGAAAGACATGTAAGGGGGCTGGAGGTAGTAGGTGGAAATTGGGAACAGATTCCCGTCTCCCCTTACACACTTTCGCCCTATTCGCACGGGAGACGTTATTTTAAAGCACATTTCGAGCACCTCTTACATTCAGAACATGATACAAGAGTCCATGACAGGCAGAGAGTCCACAACACCACACAATTCAAGGGTCCTAAGATCACTAATTCACTCAATCAACCAACACAATATGAAGAAGAAATGAGACTTCTTAAATGCATCAACATCCTCCATAGTGCTACACTACCTCCCTAGGTTGCAAATCACTACAGAGACTGTCAATTGCAAGGAACACGTACTTGGAGCCCTCAAATTTAAAAATTTGGACAGTGGACTAGGCTCCGAGCACACAAACAGAGCTAATGCAGTCAAAAGATAAACATCCCCCCCACACTTAAGATCGACATTGCCCTCAATGGAGAAGAGGGAAGGAAAGGGGAACGATGTTACCGGTGTGCACAGACTGCAAGAGACTGGAAATGGACCAGTCGGCATGGGACGGACTGGAGAGAGGACCAGTCGGGAACACAGCACAGCTAAAGGGAAACAGAAGAGCTCAACCATAATATGTTAGGTCCAATGTCAGCCCAATAAGACATCATCCAAAACAAAGGAAACAAACCAAACCAATTCACAATCCGACTCGAAACAAAACAAATAAATGAAAACCATGGCGGGGTTGCCTCCCCACAAGCGCTTCTTTACCGTCTTTTAGCTGGACGCCCATGGTGGATACTCAGGGAGGTGCAGGAACAGGTGCCTCCAAGAGCGGATCCACATCGCTCTTGAGATACAGCTTCAGGTGGTGACCGTGCACCCGACGGTTGCAACCACCAGCAGAGGTCAGCTCGACCTGGCCATCCGGCAAGATGCAGGCGAGTGAGTACTCGGATGGCCAGGGTGGTCGTGGTGCAGGGGGTGGGGCCAGCTCGTAGTGGTCTCCACCCTTCTTCCGTGCAGGCGTAGCAACCTGCTGCTTCGGCCGCCACTCCTCCTTGAGCTTTTTGTTCGGAGGCGAGGCTGGATGGAGTGGCGGCGAAGGAACGATAGGAGGGTCCTGCAAAATGGGAGATGCAGACGGATACACGACAAGCTTGTGTACCGGGTCAGAAATAGCATGCACAGGTGTGACAGCAATCATAGCATAGTGATCAAACTCAGTCACAGAAAAAGTAGCCTGTTCATTCCCAGCACGCAGGATCAGTTTACCATCATGCACATCAATAAGTGCCTTGGCGGTGGCAAGAAATGGTCTACCCAGAATCAAAGGTACATCCACATCATCATTTATGTCCAGGATAACAAAATCAACAGGATATGTGAATGCACCAACATTAACAAGCAGATCTTCTATGATACCCCTAGGATGCACCACGGAACGATCAGCTAGCTGAATGCTCATCCTAGTAGGGCTAAGTTCACCTAGGTCTAGCTTTTTGAACAGTTTATATGGCATGACATTAATGCTAGCGCCTAGGTCCGCCAAGGACTTTCCTACATGCATGCTGCCAATAGTAAGAGGGATAGTAAAACTCCCTGGATCCTTGCGCTTTTCGGGCAGCTTGTTCTGCAGGATGGCAGAACACTCCTCGCTCAGCAGCACTGTCGAGAGATCCCCAAGTTTCTTCTTGTTGGTGCAGAGATCTTTCATGAACTTTGCGTACTTGGGCATCTTCGACAGTGCCTCCACAAAAGGTACGCTGATGTTGAGCTGCTTCAACATTGCCATGAACTTGGAAAACTCAGTCTCCAGCTTGTCTTTGTGTAGGCGAGTGGGGAAGGGAAGCTGGGGTACATGCTCCTTAACCACTGGTTGTGGCTTGGGAGCAGGGGCTTCCTTTTCCACCCGCGCTTCTGCATCACCAGCTGGAAGTGCTGAAGCAGGTACTGGTGCCTCCTGCCTGGTCGGGGCAGGATCAGCTGATGTAGGCCTGCCGCTCAGGGTGAAAATGGCATGTGCGGTCTCATGCGGGTCCCGTGGATTGGGGATGGTGGTGGCAGGTAGAGTCCCCGGGGCCCGAGCAGTAAGTTGGCGCTCTAGGACACCGACTTGGTGCTGTAGATCTTGCAAAATAGCACCCTGGTTCCTCTGCCCTGCCTCCAAAGAGGCTATGCTCTGGTCCACCCTTGTGAAATTTGCCTGGCTGGTGGTCATGAATGTCGCCAAAATATTCTTCAGATCAGCCATCTGATTATCTGGAGCTGCGGTTGCTGGAGGCTGAGCAAACTGGCCCTGGGGCTGCTGGAATGGCTGCCCTTGCCTAGGCTGGTAAGGCTGCTGCTGTGGTGGTGGCCCCTGCCTAGCCTGGAAGGGCTGCCTCTGCTGAAAACCACCTGCTGGTGCTGGGAAACCAGGTGGTTTGTTGATGTTGCTGCTCCAGGCAAAGTTGGGATGCTGGCGCCATCCCTCATTATAGGTACTGCTGTATGGATCCAGGCGCCGAGCATTTGCTATGAAGTCCACCTGCTCTTGGGGAGTAGAAGACTCCCTCATAGACTGACAATCCTCCACCAGGTGATTCGGGCTCTCACACCACTGACACTGAGCTACTGGAGGCGTAGCTACACCTCGGCCCGGTAGGAGACTGTTAGGCTGCTTCAATGTCTGCACCAACTCAGCCACCTGCTGCTCTAACCCGGGCCTGGCCTCCATAGCATGCACACCCCGGTCTCGGGAATGTCTGCCTCTGTTGTTCTGCCCCCAGGAGTGGTCTCGGGCAGCCAAGGTACTGATCATCTGGTTCAGCTCGGGTGGAGTCTTAGTAAGGATATCCCCTCCTGGGCATAGAGACTCAATCACCCTCTGGCTGTCTGGAGTGAGGGCGCTGTAGAAGTTCCCTACTGTGAAAGCATCGCTGAAGCCATGATGGGGACACTGCCAGAAGTATCCCATGTACCGCTCCCATGCATCACGAAGTGACTCATCTGGCTCTTGGCGGAAGTGAGTGATCTCCCGCTGTATCTCCGTGGTCTTCGATGCCGGATAATACCGGTGCACGAACTTGTCAGCCAGATCGTCCCAAGAAGTGATGGACAATGGGGCCTGGGTCTCCAACCACCTCTTAGCATTCCCCGCCAGAGAATGGGGGAAGAGGTGAAGGCGGATTGCGTCATCCGGGACACCGTTCAGCTTGAACCCGTTCCTCAGCTGCAGAAAACGGGAAAGATGCACCCGGGCTTCCTCATCCTTCAAGCCATGGAACTGGATAGAGGAGGTGATGAGTTGAATCCAGCATGGCTTGATCTCGAAGTTGTTTGCAGGAATGGGCGGATAGAGGATGACTGGGCGGATGTCAGCAATCCGTGGAGTATAGTAGTACTCCAAGGTGGGACCCGGTGGTGGTGGATGATGATGGTTCCCAGCTCCCTGGGGGTTTTGGTCGTTCCCCAGGATCTGGTTCTGAGGAGGTGGGTTCTGATCGCCTTCCATCTCGTACTCGTCCTCGGAGTTGCTGGTCAATTGGCCGTCTCGGCGCTCCACCGTAGCCAGTCTAGCTCGCTGTTGTTTCCGAAGTTGTTTGCAGGTGCGCTCAATCTCAGGATTCAACGGCAGTAAACCTCCCGACTGGCTACGGGTCATGCACTATCTGCACACAATCAAGCAACGCAAACCCGTGAAGGCACAAGTGGGAAGGACTAAACATTCAATGCAAAAATGAAAATGCTAAAGTAACAGAAATCTCTTTTCTTCAACAACCTAGCCGTCCCCGGCAACGGCGCCAAAAACTTGACTCACTCCTACTGTCACTCTAGAAAATGGCCAAGTGCAACCACTTCCTAAAGCGTAGTATAGCGGGTTTGGGTTTTATTGTCAACCCGGGTCCTAGATGTGATGACTACTCGGTGAATTCTTGTTATTTAGCGGTGAACTTTTAGTGCAGCTCAAGCAAACAAAACACAAAGCAAATAAACGGTTGTTGTCAAGTCAAGAGAGGTCACCCGGATATGGTTCCCCCTAGACTGCAGTTAAGTCGGATTGCAATTTACCAAGTTCAGTTTTCATGAAGGTTATACTGCGGAAGGTTCTCAATTAGCCTGAAGTCTCGACTAAAGGTCTCCAGACCCTCTCAATCTGAGTCTCTAGCGGGCGACTAACCTCCACCGGAGTAAACAGATTGAGGCCCTAATGAACCAAACCTCCACTACCGAATTAACTTCGGTACAGAATAGCGAATTGGCTCCTCGACTAAAGTCACCAATTCGCCACCTTCGATTAAGAGTACTCTATCAACCTAGGCAGATATTCTCATTCCAGGTCAAAGCAGAAACAACAGGAATTTGATCAGGATTCAAGTCATTCAATCATTCAAACCTCAATCGAATATAATCAATTCACAAAATCTGTACTTGGGTTCATACGATCCGACCTAGCATACAAATCTAGGGTTCCCCATACCCAGATGAATGGGGAAACTACTCCATAGAGAAAGAAGCAAAAGCAGATTCAGACGCGGAAATCATACTGTGAAGATGGATTTCTGCTCCTGGACGTTTAATCGCACTTCTCCAAGCTCAAGCCGGGCTCCAATGGTGTTGAAGATCGATCTATGGCGCTTGGGAACTCTGGTTCGTCGCTTTCTCTCTCTAGGTATCGCTTTTTCTCTCAAAAACTCGGAACCCTTTGAAAATTGGCCTTCTTTCTCTTTTATCAGCTGCCATCGCGATACCCGGTCGAAATACCCGGTCGGGTATTTCAGGGTTCGACCGGGTATTATCAAAACTCGCCGTTTCACTAAGGGGAAAAATCCCCGGTCTATCCTCATAATCCCCGACCAGGGATTTAAGGCCATCGCCCGGGCCCCCTTCTACTTCTCACGGGTGCCCGAAGGGAAAAATACCCGGTCAAGGCCAGAATATACCCGGTCGGGTATTTCTTCCTTTGGCCGGGTATTTTGGTCCAACAGCCTCCTTCGTCCCAACTTCGCTCCTTTCGACCCAGAACTCGTTTCTCCGCCTCGATTCCAACGCCGGGTCCTGAAATATGACATAAACACACAACCTAGCGTGAAATCGGCTTAAAACACGAGATTCCTCATCACAAACGGCTTCAGAATAGGGCTGAAAACATGTATAATTAGCGGTCTATCAATAACGCAACCCACTTTTTGTTTGCCAAGCGAGTTATTTCAATCCAAATACCTCGGAATGAGTTATTTCGGCCGAAATAACTCATCCAAATGTTGCATCCAAACAACCTGTCATCTAATGTCAACTAAAGTAGGTTTGATTAGGTAATAATTGTGATCATTTATTCTATTAACTATTAAGAAATTTATACTTACCATTAATCACACCGTCCATATTAGTCAGTTAATCGTAACCGTACAGTCCCTTATAACCATATTGTCGATTATCTATTATTTTGTCGCTCAATCGACTAACCATTGAGCAAGTAATTTGGTGATTTTGTATGTCTCTTATACTTACTTAATCGATTGTCTACGTTATAACAAAAACATTAAATGAATTAATTGTGAATCAATTTTCACTGCTCTAGGAGTAGTCAAAACTATGCCTAACATACATTTTAGGACATTGAGATGTGGTGATTGTCGCTATGATGTTGATAATATCCTTGCGGTAGGCAAATTCCCTTTTTCAATCCTCTATTTGTTCCCTTTTATACTGTTATATTTATTGCATTACAAACTACCAACAACATGAATTTATTTGTTTAATTGGATCTTTGTTTCCTTTCTAACCTACTAGCTAGGTTAACCTATGTGTCTGCTCTTTCATGTCGCTGATTCCTCCAATTCTCTTGCGAGTATGGGGTTAAATCCTCCATAACTTCTTCTCATAATGAATGAAGAACTTGACTGTTTTTGTTCTTCCTCTCTTCCTATGTTTTT
The DNA here is from genome assembly GCA_946122785.1 of Linum tenue. Taxonomy (NCBI): domain Eukaryota; kingdom Viridiplantae; phylum Streptophyta; class Magnoliopsida; order Malpighiales; family Linaceae; genus Linum; species Linum tenue. Next base: position 25,865,397 of record CAMGYJ010000006.1, read on the forward strand.
TCTTTTTTTTTGTTTTCGGGCACTCTCATGTTCTTTATGGTTATTGTTTCCTTCTAACATTCACTTTTCCCTTCCTTTTTGTTTTGTTTAGATTCATTCGATTCTATCAACAATACTAATATGGGAGTTGGGTTCCATGGTTGGAAAGGGAGGTGAGAGGTAGTTAACTCAAGAGCTGAGAAGCTAACTGGGAAGTTTGGTACCACATCGATTGTTGAAGGAAATTTTATTACTCACTATAGTTATAAAAGGTTTGTGCTAGGCTCAAATTAAGTAGGCATATGTCTGCGGCTTACCAAGGTTTGTTATTTTTATCCCTGCCAAGAGGATAAAAAGGGAAGCCTAGCAAAGAGACATTCCTTTACTTGCCAACATGCTACCATGGAGAAGTTTGGAATGTATATGGCTTTGATCGATCATACCTATGTAACAACACCTTCTTCATACTCCCTATGAGCTTAATGAGCCAAATGTTTCCTTTAGTGATGAGTAGTTCCACTTGGCATTGTAGGGCCAATTCCTATCCTTTTCTTAAACTTAAATATTTAGTATGTATAAATAATTTGTGTATGTGGTATACTAGTGTTTATATTTTTTGTTTAGATAACCCTTATATCTCTCTCTTTTCTGTGTAAATGCTTCTTTTGTCTAGATAACCCTTAAAGACTTACACTTTTGTTCCTACCATCCACCCAATGGTAACTTTGTGAACTCTACATCAATCTCCACATTGAGGACAATGTCCCTCTTAAGTGTGGGGGCATATGCCTTGCATGTTGTTAAATGTTCATCAATGATGGCGTCGTTCGATTGATTGCTTCTCTATGATGATGAATGAATGTGTTTGTAATTATGCGTGAGAAATGCGATTGATTGAATGGTTTTGTGAATGGTTGTTGATTCGCATGATAATAACTTACTTGTAATCAAAGTTATGCTTTAAATTGTTCCAAAATTTGATGGTTCCAATTAAGGCCCAATGCATGCTAAGTGATTTCATGATTTGCATCATCGAACCTCGCTTCTCCTTCTTGGTCAATGATAAGGAGCAAACTCTGTGAGATGTTTCAAAATGAAGTATTTTTGCTCGATTGCTTTACTTATATTGTTTCGAATGTTTCACTAGTGAAGGAGTGGTAGGTTTGTTTGAGTGAGAAGCTTGATTTTTAGTTATAGATCGGTGGGACAATGCTTGAATCTGTGCCTTCCCACAACAATTTTTTTAACTAAAGTTGTGTAGCTTTTCAAAGGCTTACGTGTGAGGCCCCGATAAGATGTTTTCAATTGGAAGTTAGTAAATGAGGTTGTACTTAAATGATGAGTTGTATGTTCTTAAAATTGAACTGTGGCAATTTCGTCAGCTCCCAAGCAAATAAAAATGAAAGAAAATAAAAAGAATGAGAGCTACCACACAGTAATTAAGTTGCTCGAAAATGTACCTCCTACACTCTTGTGCTTAAATAGTGTCAAAACAACATTATTAGCAGAGAAGGATTGCATGTTTTGACTGGTTGTTTGATGTGGTTTATGGTTTGATATTGTGGAACCTGTGTTTGGTTTGATAGTCGTGACACCCTCGGCCAGTCCGTGACTCTAACACGGGGAACCAATATGTTCAAGTACAAGTCATGGTCACACTCGTGACTCGCAAAACAAGTTACGATCACGCCCGTGACTCACAGCCCACAGTCATGACTCTTGGTTCAGGGTTTGAAAGAACGATGTCGTTTGGGAGGTCACGGGAAAAATGGCCAAGTCACTACAGTGACATGGGCCGTGTCATACCAATTTCCAGGGAAACATAAGGCAGACTCGGGCAAAAAAGAGGGGATATGATTTTGACTAGACAAACGACCTAAGAGAGATCTAGAGAGATGAAAGTGACGAAGAACAAGGATTTGGAGATGATTTGAGCTGAAATACCACAATTGAAACTCAGTTTTTTCTCCTCAGAGAGCATATCAACATCTCGGAGCTGATTATACACATTTTCATGATTATGAACACTTCGATGGTGTTTTATTATTTCTCTATGGTGTAAACCCCTCTCTTTCACTTGGGTATGAAGAACCCTATTTCTGTATGTAAGGAAAAGATTGTATGAACTCATATTTATGACTTTTGATTGTTAAATTTTCAATTGAGAAATTAATCACAAATCTACGAGTCTTGATCAAACTTGTATGTTTCCTGCTTTGACCTAGAACGATAGTCCCTGAATAGGTCAATAGAGCAACCTAAATTGGAAGTAGTGAATCGATTATACGATAGTCAATTGATTAATTGCTCTGTATTGGAGTCAAAACCCAATAGAGTGAGAAGTCTATTTGAATTGCCCTGGTGATTTATTTTGGTTGAGGATAGTACCCCGCCGGGTATTCTATTCAAGAGGTCTGGAGCACTTATGTCGAGACTCCGGATTATCTAAGGAATTTCCACTGTGAAAATATCAATTGAACTGGATTTGGTAAATTATAATTAGGCCTAACTGCAGACTAGGGGGACACTTTCCTAAGTGGTGTTTCTCAAACTTGAAAATCTGAACAACTACCTGCTCTCATTTCTTTTTTGCATGAAACAAACTTCTCTACAATTCGACGAGTAGATAATAGAAAGTTCACAAATTAGTCAGTATATCGAGGATCCGAGTTGACAAGTAAAACTGAACCTGCTTTACTGTAGTCTCTTTCAGAGGTTATACTTGGCCATTGTTAGGAGTTGTGTTTTAGCCAGTCAGAAGGCCATGATTGTATTTCCTAGGTCTCTCACAACTACTTACTTAGGTGATGAAAGACTATTTATATGAAGAACGAAAACTTTACGGTGGAGGTTGAGGTGCCTCCGGTTCCACAAATATAAAAGTAAAAGAAAATAAGTGTGAGAAAAGAAAATCTAATTTAAGTGGCATGTGTAGGACGTAAGAGAGAAAGGCGTTGCATAGGCAAAGCTTCCCCTAGAGCTTCCCCTAGGTGTTGTGTCGCACAACCTGGTGTGCCTATTGTTCTTGATAGGGGTGTATGTTCTCTAGACGTAGGTGAGCAAACATACCAATATACATGGTTAGGCGAACTCGCATAAGTGCGGTTAACCTAAAAAATAACCACTAAACGCATAGATGGTTGACGATTAACCGTTAAGCGTTGGCGGGTAAGCTAGCGATATTGATGTTTTGGTTGGAGGGTTAGCGCTAACCGCATTATTGGTTAACTATTAATCGCTAACTGACACGACTATCACTCCTAGTCTTAATCATTCAATGCTTATATCATCTATTATGTGCTACTAGGACATTGCTTATAGTATCGTCAAATGTTATGCATGAAACTGCTCTTGTATGATATGCTATTGTCTTATGCATGTATGTTTCGTCAATAAAATATTTAATCATTTGATGGGTCTTGGAACAGATGGCTTGAAAGGGGACAAATGGTGAACTTCCGAGGATTATGTGATAAGGCCAGGGGCGGTCGATAACGTGGAATTCGATCGGAGGAGTAGGTCATAGGTCCTCAAAACCCATGATAACATTTGTGTTGAGGATCACCTTAGTGTTGATCTCATTGCCTGAGAACTCAACAAGAGAGGTTCGGGTTGTCCTCATAGCATCTTTGTGTAATCTCATCTTCACAAATACTTGGTAGAACAAAATTTCTATCGTGGTTCCATTATCCACCGGTACTCTCCTGACCATTCAGTCAGTCATACAAATCTCCAATGCTAAGGGGAGAGTGCTTTGTTTCTTTTTGGTCCTGCAAGTTTTTTATACTAAAGAAATACACTTTGAACTCATGGTGTGGTCAAAAGGTGCACTCGATGATCACAATCCTCTTTTTCCATTTCGCTCCCTATTGAAGCCACCTCCTTATATCGTGTTAAGGATCTTCAAGGTGTCTTCCCCTGCGTTGGCAAAAATTTCATACTCCTCGCTGCGACAATGGGAGAACATCTAGGCTGTCCATGGAGGGAGCATGATTACCTTACTAGCTCTCTATCTTGGCATCACCCTTTAGTCGTGAGATGTATTGTGGTTGGCCAAAGTCGCCTTCACCATGGTACAATGGAACAACATGCAAACAAAACACAGAGCTGTCGAGCAGATAGAGTTGGGAATCCGGTCCTAGTTTTCCGGTCAAACCAAAAACTGACCAGTTAAAATCATCCCGGTTACTACCGAAAATCGGATACAACCCGATATTGTCCGGATTTCGGTTGCAGATATTTGGAAAAAAATGGACCATTTGTAATCTAGTTAAAACCGCAAAAAACCAAAACACCGGCCCCTTCCTAGCCCATCGCCCAAGCCCAACCCTTAAGCCCAAAAACCATAACCCCTCTCAACCTCTCATCACAGCCAAACCCAAAATCCCACAAGACAACCCTAATCGCCCAGCCCAACACTGTCTTCACTCACACCATCAGTCTCCAACGCTCCGCCACGATGCCACTCTCTCTTATTGCTCTCTATTGTAGAAGAAGACGTCGAGTAGAAGAAGCGGTCGATCGCCAAACAACTGACTCACCTCTCTTCCCCGACGACACTATGATGCCCCTTTCTAGCCGAGCTGCCAAGGTCTAGCCACTTCTCTAGGCGACGCCGACGACGATGCCTTATCTTGTCTCCTCTCTCCTCAGTCGCACCAGTCGATTTGAGACTGCCTTCAATCTGCACCCTCTATCGATCTCTCCCAGATCGGAACATGCAACAACAACAATGAAGCAACAAGTGAAAGGGGAGAGAAATAGAGAGGGAAGACGCAATGGTGAGAAAGACGCGACAATAGCGATGGCGACGACGAGAAAGACACGAACATGGTGGCGATCGGTGGGAGAGAAGGGAGTGAACTATCCGCGAAACTCTTCGAAGTAAGAAGTAAGAGGGGAGAGGAAAAGAGATGGAGGGGGAGAGATTTGGGGGTTGGGGATGTCCAATCTACACCCTCTGTGGTTTTGGAATTTTGGGAGAGAAGGAATAGAAACGGTGGCATTTTGGATAAGGGAGGATTTCCAGTTTTTTGGTTGAAATCGAATTGAATCCAATCCAGTCCGGTCACGTTTGAAATCGGATGCTCATCCAATCCAATTTCCGGTTGATGCTTTGATCAAAACGGTGTTTAAAAAATTGGGTCAATCCGATCCGGTTAAACCGAACTGGACGGTTTCCCAGTCCTACAAGCAGATGATGGGAAAAAGACCGTCTCTAAATATTTTCGTATTCTAAATTTCCTTGTCCATATCGCAAACACAAAAATGTGGAGATGCTGCTTTCACATCTCATTTATTAAAAAGTCCCATGTGGATTATTTGTCAAATTCTATTCAATATTCATACTATAAGAGCAAATAACACTTTAAAAAGAGTGATTAACTACTCCTTCGTTACTATTACTTTTTGTAACAGCTTGAACGTTAACCCTAAATGTCCTAGCTAGATTAAGCTGTGTTAATAAAAGCAAAATATACCTAATTTATTACATCATACGGTGCAAGCCTTCCCGATGCAGTTAGCTACTCAGCTTATCTAGCTTGGGATTGTTTAAGTGGGGTATTTGAGATAAGTGGCCTAGGAAAGTGAGTAGAAACTAAGCGAGCAGATTAAGAAACTTGAGCTCATATTCAAAGCATTCACATGGAAGTGTTCATGGTAGTGGTTATTATAACCGGAACATTTATCAATATTATGGCATTGGAGTTTACAAGATTGATTTGTTTAGAAATGGTGTATAATATGTAATTATATCTCTTCCAACAATTTGAGTTATCGTGACAAATTGGTTCTTTGAGAGATTTTAGTTTGAATATCTATGATCCTCATTTGTTAAGCACACAGTATTCATGCCTGTGCAAATTACATGTCCATATAAGTTGATTTTCGTTCGGGACATGTTAATAAATGGTAAAAGATTATGTGATTGAATTTATCCAAAAAAAAATCCAGTTATTGAAAACAATTAATGGTGATATGATTGAGGTAGTGGTATTCAAATCAATACTGTTGCTGTTTGATTTCTCCTTTACTTCCAATTTGAGTGTTCTCATCAATACATTTCTTCAGCAATTTGGTATAGAATTGGAGTTCAAAAGACCAATACAATATATTCTATTCTTTCTCAAATTAGATTTCACCATTTTTATATTTTTTAATTCTCAAGCTTCCATTTTAGCTTTTATTTTTCACGCTACTTTTATTATTTTAATTTTTGAAACTCAACACGGATTAAAAATAAACGAACATATAAATGATCATTATTAGGAGGATTGAAACACACAACCTGCAAGATTTAGTTTATTATAATGTAAAGTTTCTAACCAGTAAGATAAAATTTATTTGATGATATATATAGAAAATTATAAAATAAATTCAATTAATTATATTAATTATCAGAACAAGACTGTCACGTAATTAATATGTTACAAATCAATCTTTTCAATTCATAATATAACTGGTTTGAGTCAAAAGTTAAGATGAATCTAAAATTAATATTAAAATATAAACATAAATTATATGATTAAATTACACCAACACAAACAATAAACTAATCCAAAAATAATTAGTTACAATTTTTCAATTAGAGTTTATAAGATATAATTTTAGAACTAGGTGGCGATGTAGGGCCGTGTTCCTGGGTGGAGATGATTTATTAGAATATATTATGTAGCTCGTTATGGTATTTTATTAGTATTATTAGGCTAAAACTAATTTTTTTGTTAGCAGTTTTGTTATTAAGATTGACTCGGCAATATGATACTGACTGAGAAGAGATATAAGGAGGTCAACATCCAATTTCAAAAAATTTGAAAATTTTGGCTAATAAATGATTTTTACCTAAACCCATGTAGACCCATTGATTATGGTTAGGCTATGGGTAACGTATATATAAGTTTGTAAGTTTGTAGATGAGTTTGGGTAGGGTATGGATATATACTTCCATAATCTAAATGTGTATGAGTTGGGTATGGATACCCCATTTATTCGATGGTGTTTTAATTACACATACACAAATTAGGCCTATTTGTAAGACTTCAAAAGTTTAGGTACCAAAATGTAATACCCAAAAGTTTTAGGTACTATAATATGATGTTCCACCAATATTTTGACGACTTATATGCCAAAAAAATAGGTTATAAATCTAAGGATTTATTAAGTTTTGGTACCGAACAGTAATTTGCATAGTTGAGGCTTAATTATATTCCTTCTATTGTGATGTATTTAAGATGATAATTATTTACCTTTTTATAGAAAAATGAAAACTATTTATTTGATATGTGTAGATACCTAGCTAAACATTTCATGTATAATTGTTGAAATTTCTAGCCTGGATGAAAAATAAAAACTCTAGAGAGAAGCAAAGGAATACAAACTGGTACTTGCTTAAAATTTGATGCCTTCAAATCACATAGTGTAAAATGACGGCTTTTTAATAAGTAATAACCATATATATTTATTTTTAATTGGACTCGACATTGAGCTAAAAAAGTTAGTGGCTCATGGTTCAATTATTAATTCTATAGACTGTTGGTGAGTCGTGTATGAACCTGTTCATACTTGTGATTAGAATACATAAAAGGACTAATACCACTAGGAAACCCGAACTATTAACTTTGTGCCATTTGTGTCCTAAAGTATTTGATATGACAATTGTGTCCCAACGTTTGGTAGTTTTGTGTCATTTGTATCCTGACAGTTTCGTTGACCGTTATAGATAACGGTTGACCAAACGGAAGTCAACACTAACATTGACTTTTGTTGACGTGGCAGCCACGTAGATGCCACGTCAATGACACCTCATATTTTTAATTAAAAATTAAATAATAAATAACAAAAAATAATATATTTTTATAAAAATTAAAAAAATGTTAACCAAAAAAAAAATGTACTCAGTTAACCCTCCCTCTGCAGATTCACCTCCCCTCCCCCGATTACCTCTCCCTTCCTTCTCTCCATCCCCGCCGCTGCTTCCGCCTCCTCCTACGCCGTCGCCGCCACCAACGGGGAAGGGATGAGTCGGTAGTAGTGAGGGACGCGCTTCATCCCACCCACCCTGCCGACACCATCACCAGCCAACACCACTCCCCCAACACACCTGCTTTCGATTTCAAGGAACCCAATGGCCAGCCATCAATAGGATTCGGCGAAATCGTCGCCGCGCGTCACCATCGGCGTAAACCACCTCCAACCGCTGGCCGATTCGCTCATTCCTCCGCCATCCACCATTGTCGTCCGGCAAGCTGACCTCTGCAGAGTTAGGGATTGCGAGGCGTGATTTTGTTTGTTCTCGTCTCGGGGTTTCTCCCCTTTCAGCATCAGAACTTGATGAGGATGTACAACAAGGTTTTCAAGGTGGAGTTCAAGTGTCCCCCGTGGGTTTCAGTGGAGGCGAGGAGGTTGATCTCGAAGCTTCTGGTGGCGGATTGGAGGAGGGGAAGGGGGCTTGTGATTGGCGATGTCGGCGATGTTGGCGACGACGAATCCAATCTTGGCGCAGCCTCTGTTTTTTCTCAAATCTCAGATTTCGACCAGTTCACCATGAATTGGGAGCAGGCTGTATGGCGACTGTGATGGTCAAAGTAAAATCATAAGAGTGAGAGAGCTGATTCGCTAAATACACGAGACGGAGACGAAGAATGAGATGGCGATGATTACGAATGGCGAGGAGAAGGGGGAATGGCGGCGAGGGAGCTGGAGGAGGTGGCGGCGTTCGAAGAGAGGCGGCGGGGAGGAGAGGGGAGCGAAAGCGGCGAGGAAGAGGAGGACGGAGGCGGACAGAGCCGAGATGGATTTTTATTTTTTATTTTTGTAATTTTGTAATTTTCTTTTTTATATGAAAAATAATTATAAATTAATATCATAAATTCCACTTCAGATGCCACATCAGCGCTTACTGGATTTTCTGTTAAAAACTAACGGTCAACGCCGGTCAACTCTAACGGAGAAATAGTTTAGGACACAATTGTCATATCGAATACTTTAGGACACAAATGACACAAAGTTAATAGTTCGGGTTTCCCAGTGGTATTAGCCATACATAAAAATAGTATACTAATTAGGGTTAGACGAAGAAGGAAAGAAAGATATAAAGAAAGGGTTATGAAAGGCGAGTGAAAAATGAAACGAAGAGGAAGTAGATGATGGAAATATTTTGACCAACTCTTTTAGTTGAGCGTCAATACAACAGTCAACCCTTTTTACCGTAGCAATTTATTGACACCTTTTTATGTAGATGTTGCATATTTTGTTATATGTAGTTAGTAGAAGTTTGTTTAGTACCTCGTAAATGAACTATATGAATTTATAAATTCGCTCTTGCAATATTTTAGAGTCGTCTCTCTTTTATCATTTATTTAATGTTTCATGTAATGAGCAAATATAAAATGATCAAATCTTCTCCTGCGGTTGAGTGATACAACATCTTGTATGATACAAACTAAATTTATACTTTTATGTTATGGTGGATTGGATTCATGGATTGGTTCAAAATGAATGGTGGATTCATGGATTCAAGTGAAATATAAACACTGAACCAATATGTAAATTTTAAAAAATATAGGTACAAAAATCTCATAAAATTTAGATATCAAAACATAATTGTTGAATGATTTTACATTAAAATTAAATTTGAGATATCAAAATGTAAAATGTTACATAGGGACTAATTTGTAAATGCAACTAATTGCATTATATATAGTAACTAGTACTAGTAATGATGAGCCCTTTCCACAACAAGGGAAAGTGAATGGAACATATACAATGGTCATGGGTGAGGACTGAGGAGGAGGGCGGTTCTAGCTAGAGTTTCCTTGGGACCAGTGGCGGACCCAGGAATTTTGAGTAGGGGTGTCCGCTTTCAAAATAAAATTAAAAATAAAATAAAATAAAATAATTCTTAAATAAAAAAAGTATCCGAATAATATTCAACAACACAAATATTTGGTTAATACAAGTTACAACAAATTTCCATGTCGTGTTTTCATATTCTGAAAATATTCTAAAATACACTCCGTGTCTACAGTATTCAGCAAATCTCTTTCAATATATCCTACGAGACAATCATTCACAAACTAATCGCCTAGTCGATTCCGAAGCTTGTTCTTGATGTAACTCAAAGCTGAAAAGGCTCTTTCAACACTTGCAGTTGCAACCGGTAAAGTCAATACAACTTTGAGAAGCAAATATACCCATGAATATGATAGATTCACTTTTGTCTTCACCATCAGCTGACACAATTCATCAATTCCTTTTAATCCATGGAATAACTCATCATTCTTCACAGAATGATAGTAATTCTCAAAGTCTCTTAGAATAAAAGAGTCAAATTGTGGATAAAATTAATATGTTTATAACTATCCGTATCTTAAAATTATAGCAAGATATGAGTTGTATTGTGATGGAAAACATGTTAGCTAATAACTAGGGTGTCCTAGCTTCGATTCCCATAAGCCATTATTTTTTTTTTTTTTTCCTAGGCTCAAACTACTACCGGAGGTTCGATAAATTTTCTCCGAGATTTTAGGGGTGTCCGGGGACACCCCCAATCCTCCCTGGGTCCGCCCCTGCTTGGGACTGAGTCTCTGTGTAGATGCGGAGAGCTTAGTGAATTGAGAAAGATTCGATGGTCCGTTTTCAAATGTTTAAAATATAGTTTCGAAAGTTTCAACCATTTTCCTCACACCTCTGTTTTGAAGGTTCAACGAGTGGAAGTTTTAAATTTGCTCTACCCACTTTAGTGATTTCAGTTCTGACTTCCTCTTTTCTTTTGCTGACCGATACCAACCTCAGATGTTTTCTTTGCTTCTTCAATTTTGTCACCTATAAGTGTTGTTATAACTTAAAAACATATTTTTTTTTGTCGATTGGAATTCACAATATATGAAATTATACATTGTGTGCTTTATTATTTTGAATATGGTATGTATTTTTTTCTTTTCCAGATTGGATTAGATTAGGACATCTGAAAAAGATACTATATATATCTTCCCAGTCTCTATAAAATGTATTTCCTCAAATATAATGAAACTGATTTTCTCCTATTTGTAAACTAACCAATATGCATTGTGTTAATTAATAACATAAATTTATATGTTATATACTTTCTTATATTTTCAATTCCCCGATACAATAAAAGCAATTTGCCATTGCAATCATGATTAACAACACTGAGGCCGGCCTTCCCTTTCCAATTTGTGCCTGCATAATAGCGTTTAACTTGAAGATGCCCATACCCTAAACATCTTTGCTTTAGAAAATAAGAGGTAAAACCATTTTTGTAGAAATAACAAACTAGGAGGAGGCAAAACTTTGGACTATGGTAAAGGAACCCTAAACATATATATACAAGCCCAAGAAAGCATAGGGCATATTTCCCCATCCCACAAAACACGTTACTAGTACATATTTTAAGGGCATTCCCTTGGTTGGTGTTCCTTTCTGTCTCCTTTCCCCTTGGACTACGCACTCCACTCCACTCTTTCTTCGTGCTTTATTAAGCTGCGGGCGGAGCAGTTGCATTAGTTAAACAATTATTCATTAAACTAACATTATTCTTCTTTCTCTAGAAAGCCCCGTCGCAACGAAAGCATTATTACGCTATTGTAATCGCAACTCTTTCATGTGCATCAGTGCATGGCTCATCGGTCACCCACCAAAAACTATGCCATTGCCAGCCTCGGTGCCTCACAACAATTGACACCAACTAGCTGTTAGAAATATTAAAAGTAATAGGTAGTTAATTGTAATTAATCCTTAATTTTATGTGTTAATTACCTATTACTACCGAGATAGGGTTAGGGCGGCTGGGTATATGTACGTAGCATAGCCGTCAGTTGTAACCTAAGGATTCTCTGATAATACGATTGACTCTGAGAGGTTGGTCCTCTCCGTGGATTAATCTCAACGATACTCGTTGAGGATACCACGTTAAACTCGTGTGTTCAGTTCTTGATTATGTTTGACACTAGCAACTACCCAGTACCCAGTACCCAGGGGCCGGGGCATGGTAATTAATTCAGTTTTATGAATGAGACTGGTAAGTTGATTGATGATTTAATCTCATTAATTGTTAGGAGTGAAGTTAAGATTAGAGTAAGGGCTAAAAATAAAAATACAGTAATTTCTTGGAACTGAATTGAGAATTTAAAGGAGGGAGTCCATAGCCTATCAACTTGTCACAATTTAATTTTTATGAATCACTAAATATCATCCTAAAACTATTAAATATTGTTTTAACCTTTATAGGTAAATTACATATTTTTTCAAACACAAATCCAAAATCGAAACAAGCCAAACAAACTCCTCATCTCACCTCACCAATTCTGCTTATATTATGGGACAATCCAAATACCACATCGGTAATACAAGGGAAGAGACTCTTGTATATAAGTGTCCACCTAGCCCAATAGTACGAGGTCTTTAGGGGAGGACACCAAAGAGTAAATCCATGTGGGCTTGCCCCAAAGCGGACAATATTGAGCACCTCGGTTTGACAAGTGGTATCAGAGTCTGGTTCGGGTCCAGGACGGTGGACGTCAGTTTGGTGGGACCCTCATTCGGTGGCCTCGGGATTTGAGATCTGCGTTTGTCTAGCGGGTCAAAGGTGATTCGCGTATGTTTGGTGGATATAGCAGAGATCCACGTTTGGGCTTTGGCTTATCAAGGGAGATCCGCATCTGTTTGGATCCAGGAGCGATCCACGTTTGTTTGGCGGATCCACGTGAGATCCACGTTTGGGCTACATCTAGTTTGGCGTATCAAGGGAGAGAGTTCCGCGTCTAGGAAAATCCTTGTACCGAGAAGCCCCTCGATACAAGGTGTCTGGCAGATCAAGATAATCGCTGAGGTGAGGATACGAAGTTCGTGGTCCTTGTCTTAAGGGGAGGATTGTTATGGGACAATCCAAGTACCACATCGGAAATACAAGGGAAGGAACGCTTGTATGTAATTGTCCACCTATCCCAATAGTACGAGGCCTTTTGGGGAGGATACCCAAGAGTAAATCCGTGCGGGCTTGACCCAATTGTCCCATAATAATACTACCCTCAAGACAAGGACCACGAAATTTGCGTCCTCACCTCAGCGATTATCTTGATCCGCCAGACGCCTTGTATCGATGGGCTTCTCGGTACAAGGACTTTACCAGACGTAGAACTCTCTTTGATCTGCTTCCCAAATGCGGAACTCTCTTTGATCCGCCAAGCCAAAACGTGGATCTCTCCTGGATCCACCAAACATACGCGAATCTCAAATTCCGAGGTCACCGAATGAGGGTCCACCAAACCAATATCCACCGCCCCGGATCCGTCAAACCAGGATCTAATACCACTTGTCATAACCGGGGTGCTCAATTAGTACGATATTGTCCACTTTGGGCCAAGCCCGCACGGTTTTACTCTTGGGTGTCCTCCCCAAAAGGCCTCGTACTAATAAGCTTGGTGGACATTTATATACAAGGGTTCCTTTCCTTGTATTTCCGATGTGGTACTTGGATTTCTCATAGCAACTTCCTTCGATCAACGAGCTTCGGCTCCTCCCTCCTTCAGTCCGAGCAATAAAATCCACTGTAAATAACAATGATTTCCTCCGACCAGTCGAATCCATCACCATATGGAGATTTTCCTGAAGTCGCTGCAGCCTGAGAGATTTTCCTTTAGTTGTCGATGTTACTGAAGAGTACTGCTGGCTGGAGAGCTCCGATCGATTGAGCTAGTCGCGTGAGTGATTGGGGTTAGATTATACACTTTTACATCCCTTTTACTTGTGACGTTTGATGTGTTTGCATAGTCCTTGGAGCTAGTTTACGTGGGGTTTGTTCGTTTTTTTCATGTTTCAGACCTAAGCAGGTAATCTTGGCACCATAATCCAAAGTCGGGTGAAAGAGGGCGAAAATGGAGCAAAATAGCTGAAAGTGCAGAGATACGGTTGTGGAGCAATTGTCACGGGCGCAGATCGTGACGTCAACAAGAGACCCGAGAAGTTCGTTAGTGAAATATCGCGTTTTGCCCCGAGATCACAGTTTCACTGTCAATTTCACGGGCGTGATGTGAGAGAGCGATTTGTGCACTTGGGACACAGTTAGCTGAATTCAAAGGGGGAGAGTCTTAGAGAGAGATTGAAGCTTCTTCTTCAAGGTTTAGAGAGAGAGAGAGAGAGAGAGAGAGAGAGAGCGCTACGAGCTAAGGAGGAAGAAGGAGAATTTCACCTACCCAAGACTAAAGGAATGTTGATAAGCATCTAAGAAGAAGGAAGGTCATCTTGCTATGGGTGCTTCTTCTCTCTTATTTGTATTTTCTCCTCTAGCTATGGACTAGTCTCCAATTTCACTCGGATATTGGAATTGAACTCTATGTGTGTTGGGTTTGTGATCAGTATAATTTTTGAGGTATTATTCATGGAATTTGAGTGTTGTTGATCATATCTCAATTTTGGGACAAGTTGACCTAGAAGGAGGAAATCTCCTCACAGACCAATCTTGGCAATTTGGGGATCCTTTTTTGGATAAGGGTGATATAAGTTTAACTTTTTTTGTGATTAATGTACTACTTAAGGGATTTGAACCCGAGACCTCCAGGTTCTAGGCTAGTGGTATTACCACTAGGCCAAGCCCTTTTTGTAGTAATTTGGGTAACCTTCTCTAGGACAATTCTGGTCATTCCTCATTCATCAAAGCAGTGCCATGATATAATCTTGATTGGTTACTTTTTCCCATTACGGTTTATCTTCCGAGGGAGCGATTTTGAAAACTTTAGTCGATCGATTAAGAGGCTTAGGATTTTCTATCTAATTGTGACAATCCTTAATCGATCGACTAAGAGTCTTACGATTTCCATAGCTAATTGTGACCTCCTCACGGTATATGATCCTACTTATCACACTAGAGTTTCGTTTGATGTATCTTGACACGAGACTAGTGGGAGCAATATCCGAGTGATTCTTTATTAATCAAACTCACTAAAGTTTACTTGCTTAGTTGTTTAATTTGCTTACTCTTCTTAGATTTAACTACAATCTGATCGCTAGATAACGTGTGAACAATTGAAGTAAGGGTAGATAGACCACTCAGGTTGACGTTGAAATACTTACCCTATCCTACACCCGTTTATAGGTTGCACTTGGCCTATAATTGGGATTAAGTGTAGTGGTGGCCGAGTCAAGTTTTTTCAGGCGCCGTTGCCGGAGAGCACTATTTATTATTCGGTAAAAGTTGTTTACTGTAAATCTAGCATTTAATTTCTTTGCATTTTGAGTTTGGATTTTGCTTGTCTTGGCTTGTGTTGTGTTTCGTGAAGTGTGTGCAAGAGGTGTATGACCGGAGCAACCTAGCTCCTTTGGCACCACTCGGCGATAACATCAACCTTGCCGAGATCATGATCGTCTTGGAGAGGGAAAACACTAGGATTTTTAATCCCCAACAAGTGTTTGAGGCGATATGCCTATCAGAGGAGTGGGAGCCTCCCTTTTATGTAGGGGCACACAAAGGCGTCGCAGTTCTAACCCTAGTTGAGAATTCTCCATATGCTCCTACCTCATTATGTGATTCCGAGTCTCCTAGTTGGGGAAATAGGTCACTCTTTGGGGGATGGTGGCCTTACACATGATGGAACGACCCCCAAGAGCCACTTCACTTGGGTTCAGTGGTGGAGACTACCTTCTCAAGGATTTTCGGTTATCCTCGGGTCTACACTATGCACATGGGCCCCATCATCACCAGACTTGCCCTGTACTTTGGGATGGACCTCATCCACTACATGGTGGGCCAGACCGTGATCTTCCCGATGTAGAAACTCCGCCATATGATGTTGGTTCAAGTCGAGCGAGGCATCGAGTACATCGATGGCCTCCAAGCTTCTGCCTTATTTCAACCCGTGGTGAAGGAGGCACCAGAGCCAGCTCGGACAGCTCCACCACCACCATGCCGTCATGTCTATCATTGGGCTTCTTCATCATTAGCCGGAGCAGGACCATCTTCTTCTACATTCGGCTTAGAGGCACGAGTCACTAGCCTTGAGGGCCAGTTTGCTGGGCTGTCTTCACAGATCTCTCGAGAGCGAGACACCAGACGAAATTCCCACTACCTAGTGGAGGAGTTTGCCCGTGCTCAGGGGATTAACGTTCGAAATTCTGAGTGGCAGCCTTCACCTCCTTGCTGCCAGGTGTAGACATCACTTGTGCCTTGTTGGCAACGTAGTACCTCCACTTTCTTTCTCCTCTTTGTTTTTTTTTGTGTGTGAACTAGTATTACTATTGTGTTTGTTTTTTCGTTTATGTGATGTTGAATAATGTTATTGTGTAATAACCTCGCCTTGGGCGAGTATGTGTTTGTGTTTGTCTCCTTATGAAGCTCTCCCCTATCGACTCTCCAGTACGACTTTCACTCGCCAATTTTATGTGCTAACTTCATTCCACTCTTCTCTATACCTCATCGAGAACAATGTCGTGCTTAAGTTTTTTTATTGGAGGGGGGGGGGGTGTACATGTAGTTGTGAATGGCCTATTTGAATGTGTTTGAGCCTTGTGATTGCCAAATTTTTACAATTTGAGGGGTCAACCACTTATGCATGAATGAATGATTAATGGAAAATATTGAGATGTGCTTTTGAACCTAGATTTTTGCTTTAATTGAAATTTTTTAGGGGTTTGTATCACAATTGTCCTTATCATGATCTTGCTCAGTGTGCTTTGAATGGTTTGATGATTATGTTGGTGTGAACTATAGGAAATAGTGACGTGCCATGAGAATCTTTGATAATGAGTGGTTTTACTTCGATTTCCTCTCGGTTGTGTGAAACTGTTTGTTATCGAAGTTAGGACATGCATGTTGGACTTCCCAAGTAGGAGTCCAAAATATATTGCAGAAGGTACTCCAAATTTGATTTTTTTATAGAAAAATTGAGGTTTTCACGTGATAGGCACCATGCATAGTGTTTGAGTTGAGCCGTCAAAGGGCACTTTTGTCGATCCAGAGTGTCATTGGGGATGTGTTTGGGGTTTAGATAGCTTTTTAGTGTCCCTATCATCTTTCCCTACTTTCCATCCCCAAACACCTCTCCTCCTCACTAGCTCGTATGACAAGAGAAAAAGTCTCTTTTAGCGAGTCACAAGACCTCGCTGACTCACTCCTACTGTCACCCTAGAAAATGGCCAAGTATAACCACTTCCTAAAGTGTAGTATAGCGGGTTTGGGTTTTATTGTCAACCCGGGTCCTAGATTTGATGACTACTCAGTGAATTCGTATTATCTAGCAATGAAACTTTAGTGAAGGTCTAAACTAACAAACAAGCAAAGCAACTAAACGGTTGTTTCAAGTCAAGAGAGGTCACCCGGATAAAGTTCCCCCTAGAATGCAGTTAATACGAATTGCAATTTACCAAGTTCAGTTTTCATGAAAATTATACTGCGGAAGGTTCTTAAACAGTCTGAAGTCTCGACTAAAGGTCTTCAGACCCTCTCAATCTGAGTCTCTAGCGGGCGACTAACCTCCACCGGAGTAGACAGATTGAGGCCCTAATGAACCAAACCTCCACTACCGAATTGAATTCGGTACACAATAGCGAATTGGCTCCTAGACTAAAGTCGCCAATTCCCTACCTTCAATTAAGGGTGCTCTATCAACCTAGGCAGATATTCTCATTCTAGGTTAAAGTAGAAACAACAGGAATTTGATCAGGATTCAAGTCATTCAATCATTCAAGCCTCAATCGAATATAATCAATCATAAACTCTGTACTTGGGTTCATACAATCAGACCTAGCATACAAATCTAGGGTTCCCCATACCCAGATGAATGGGGAAACTACTCCATGGAGAAAGAAGCAAAAGCAGATTCAGACGCGGAAATCATACTGTGAAGATGGATTTCTGCTCCTGGTTGACAATCGGCACTTCTCCAAGCTCAAGCCGGGCTCCAATGGTGATGAAGATCAAGCTATGGCACTTGGGAACTCTAGTTCGTCGCTTTCTCTCTCTAGGAATCGCTCTGTCTCTCTAAAACTCGGATCCTTTGATTTGAAGCCCTCTTTTCCCTTAAATTTGCTGCCTATCGCGATACCCGGTCGAAATACCCGGTCGGGTATTTTGGGTCTCGACCGGGTATTATTAAAACGCGCATTTTGGGTAAGGGAAAAATCCCCGATCTGCTCCAATAATCCCCGACCGGGGATTTTAGCTTCACGCCCGGGCCCCTCTCTGTTTCTCACGGGCGCCCAAAGTGATAAATACCCGGTCGGGTATTTGGCCCCATGACCGGGTATTTTCCTCCGGCAGCCCACTTCGTCCCAACTTTGCTCCTTTCGACCCAGAACTCGTTTCTCCGCCTCGATTCCAACGCCGGGTCCTGAAATATGACATAAACACACAACCTAGCGTGAAATCGGCTTAAAAACACGAGAATCCACATCTCAAACGGCTTCAAAATAGGGGTGAAAACATGTGTAATTATCGGTCTATCAAACTCCCCCACACTTAACCGTTTGCTTGTCCCCAAGCAAACCTAACTCAAACCAATGCAACTCTCCAGACCTCTATAGCAACAAACAACCCCGATCGTAGGTAGAGGACTTCCTAGATCATTTAGCAGCTTACGAGGTCAACCAACGCAAAAGTCATCTCATAGCTTCTTCGGTGAGAAGGCTAGTCTCGAGTCGGCATCATGGCAAATAGTGAACAGAGGACAAATGAATCGTGGATGAAGAGACTCTCAAAAACAAAAGATCATGGACTCACATTTTTCAAGGTGCTCTATTTTCTTCTTGAAGATGGTTGGAACCCCTTTTCTTCCCCTTTTTTGCTTGTTTTTCTGTTTTTTTTAAGGGTTCCAACCTGTTTTTCAGAAAATGGAGGCTCCCACCTAGCAGAGGTTTTGCGGGAGCCCGGCTCTTACCGACCATGCTAGGAGCAGATGTCTCGAGCCTCGTGCGGGGGAAAGACATGTCAGGGGCTGGAGGTAGTAGGTGGAAATTGGGAACGGATTCCCGTCTCCCCTTACACACTTTCGCCCTATTCGCACGGGAGACGTTAATTTAAAGCACATTTTCAAGCACCTGTTATTTTCAAAACATGATACAAGAGTCCATGACAGGTAGAGAGTCCGCAACACCACACAGTTCAAGGGTCCTAAGATCACTAATTCACTCAATCAACCAACACAATATGAAGAAGAAACGATACTTCTTAAATGCATCAACATCCTCCATAGTGCTACACTACCTCCCTAGGTTCACATTACTACAGAGAGTGTCAATTCTAAGCATACTGAGCAGGCAATTGCAAGGAACACGTACTTGGAGCCCTCAAATTTAAAAATTTGGGCAGTGGACTAGGCTCCAAGCACACAAACAGATCTAATGCAGTCAAAAGATAAACATCCCCCCCCACACTTAAGATCGACATTGCCCTCAATGGAGAAGAGGGAAGGAAAGGGGAACGATGTTACCGGTGTGCACGGACTGCAGGAGACTGGAAATGGACCAGTCGGCATGAAACGGACTGGAGAGTGGACCAGTCGGGAACACAGGCACAACTAAAGGAAACCAAAGAGCTCAAACACAATACGTTAGGTCCAATGGCCAGCCCAATAGTACAGCATCCAAAAATGAAAAGAAAAAGAAACTAAACCGACACAAACTTTGCATGCTGACAAAGACAAAAACACGCAAAACATGCCCCTAGGGCCCTCCGAGACCGGAGAAGTCGATCTGGTTCATAAGGTCGTCGTCGCCATCCTCCGGTGGTGGATGTGGTGGTGAATGATTCCACCGGGTGGTCCAGTAGTGCTCCTCTAGAGGGTGACAAGCCTGGAGCAGGTGCTCCGAGTACTCCATCAATCGGCAGCCTCGATCCCTCTCCCGCTCGATGAGAGCACTAGTGACTCCCATATGGGTCTCCAAGCGGCCAAGGCGCTCGTCAACACCCGGCAGCCTGGACTGGTACTCGGCCTGGTGGGCCGAATACTGCTGGTAGAACTGGACCTGATGGTCCATGAGCTGCTGGTTCTGAAGACCGAGCTGCTGGAACTGGAGCCCCATTTGCTGGAACTGCTCCGTGAAGAAGTCCATCGACGGGCCAGAAGCCATCGACGGACCAGAAGGACCAGAGGAGGACTCGCCTCTCACTGGTCTCCGTCGAGGCTGAAGGTCCCCTGGTGGAGAGAGCGGGGGCTCCGGCTCATCGGCATCCATGGCCCCGTCATCATCATCATCCTCCTCATCCTCCTCCTCACCGGAGTAGTCAGCATCCTCCTCGTCTTCATCGAGATCAACAACCTCCTCAGGAGGCAGGGAAAGCCCATCGACCCAAGTACGGGTGCCATCAGTGGTCAGGAGGAGTGCATTGTGGAGCACATCCCGGCTGAGGGGGGTGGAGCCACCCTGTGCAGAAGAATCACGGAGTCCCTGGAAGCTGATGTCGAAATGGCGCGCCAGACGAGTGATCAGGGGACCACAGTAGAGATGCTTGGGCTTCCCGTGGAACCGGGAGAAGGTGGTGGCCACGAAAGAACCCAAGTGCAACATATGCTCCGGGTCCCTCATCGAATACATAGCATAGAGCACCTGCTTCGGAATCTTGTGCGAGCCGGTGATGTTGGGGACGATGGAGCGGGTGATGAGCAGGTTCAGGATGTGCCACGCTGGCTTGAAAGAGCGAACATATGTCTGGCCTGGGTCGAAGAAGTCCTGGGCATAGTCGCGGCGGGCTACCTTGCGGTAGAACTCATCCTGGTTCCAGTCCGTCGGGTGTGCAACCTCCACCTCGTGGCGGTCGAAAGGGTGGTACTCGATCCCCAAAGCATGGGCCAACCCGTCAATAGTCAGCTCCCGGTGGTGTCCGCCCAGCCTGAACTTCACTACATATGAGTTCCGGGCCGCCTTGTTGTCGTACTGGAATGTGGTGTAGAACTCCCACACCAGCTCAGTGAAGGTGGGCTCGTCTATAATCAGCAGCGTCCGCCAATCGCGATGACTGATGGCGGCGGTGATGTCCGGAATGCAGTGGAGCTGCTCGAACACGGCCCACTCGAGATGGTGGTGGCGCTCCAGTTTCCCCCGAATCACCTTGCGGAACTGGTCCGCGTAATCCGGGCGCAGGCCTTGCACAAACTGATGGTCGAGGGGCATGGTCCTGCAAAATCAACAACCCAAAGGTGGAGCCAAGAAAAATTTTGTCAGGACCAACAGCATGTGTTCATCACTTCCCCCACACTCAGGCTCACCTAGGCTAACAGTTAAGCACAGCCGGTTGAATCGCAAGCAACCCAACTGGAATCAAGGCAAGACCACAGAACCAACCACATTACGTACACGGGAAGCACATATACCACAAATAAATCCATGCATACTCAAGGCATCCCTCACCCTACTCTAAATCAGGCATGCAAACACAGTTCTCGGTCCTACAATCTACAGTTCGATTTTCCATGAAAAGAGTAATTAACAA
Organism: Linum tenue; assembly: GCA_946122785.1. NCBI lineage: Eukaryota > Viridiplantae > Streptophyta > Magnoliopsida > Malpighiales > Linaceae > Linum > Linum tenue. The sequence goes on from CAMGYJ010000006.1 coordinate 25,886,815, forward strand.
GAAACACACCTGGAAACGCAAGTAGAACTGTAGCTAGGACTCGAGGAATGGGTGAGGGACGCGAGAGGGAGCCAAAAAATCGCCCGGGAGGCTCGCTGAAAAATTGCCGGAAAGTCGCCGGAGGGTCACCGGAAAGTCGCCGGAAACCGCCGCCGGCCGGCGGCGGCCGGCGGCGGAGGAGCGGCGGCGACCGGCGGCGGCCAAGAGGAGAGAGGGGAGAGGATTTGAGAGGAAGAGAGAGGAAAAATTTTGGAAAAATGAGGGTAGAGAGAGAAATTAATCGGGGGTTTCCTTTAAATAGTGAAAATACCCGGTCGGGTATTTTTGATCCCACGACCGGGGGTTTTAAACGCAGCGTATCGAGTGGACTAATATACCCGGCCTTGAGCCAAAAATACCCGGTCGGGTAATTTTGGGTCAAGGTCGGGTATTTTTGGGAAACGCTGCGTGCAAGGCCTTGAAAATCCCCGACCTCGAACCAAAATACCTGGTCGGGGATTTTTGGAAAACGCTGCGTTCAAGGCCTTGGGAATCCCCGGCCTTGAACCAAAAAATACACGGTCAGGTATTTTTGGGACGAGGTCGGGTATTTCCCTTTTTTCCCCCCGAGAAACAGAGGGGGTCCCGATCGTGGACCAAAAATACCCGGTCGAGTATTTTGGCCCACGACCGGGTATTTCCCCCAAATCGGCCAAAAATCTCATTCGCCCAGAATTTCAACCTCTCCTGCACGAAAACACCAAATCGAGGCATCACAGACAACCGAACTTCACTACAGACATGCAACCGACTCGACACGACACGACACAAAAACTCAGAAAAAGGGAAAAAGAAATGCAAACCGTGGTGGGGTTGCCTCCCCACAAGCGCTTCTTTACCGTCTTTTAGCTGGATGCCCTTGGCGGAACTAAGGGTCCGCGAGTTCCACCACCAACTCCGCACGTTCGACCTCGTCTCCCAGGTAAAGCTTGAGACGATGGCCATTCACTTTAAACGGCTCAGTTTGCGGGTTGGCAATCTCAATTGTGCCATACGGGAACACCTGTGTGACCGTGAACGGTCCAGACCACCGGGAACGGAGCTTTCCGGGAAAGAGTTTCAGGCGAGAGTTATAGAGGAGAACTCGATCACCAACCTGGAACTCTTTCGGACCCCTCAACCGGGCATCGTGCAGGCGCTTAGTGCGCTCCTTGTACAGCCTGGTGTTCTCATAGGCGTGGTAGCGCCACTCTTCCAGCTCCAACATCTGCATTTTTCGCTCAACACCTGCAATACTAACATCCAGATTTAGCAGCTTAAGGGCCCAAAAGGCCTTGTGCTCTAGCTCCACGGGTAGATGGCATGCCTTTCCATAGACAAGCCGGTACGGTGAAGTACCAATGGGTGTCTTGTAGGCAGTGCGATACGCCCAGAGAGCATCATCGAGCTTGATGGACCAATCCTTGCGGGACTGATCCACCATCTTCTCCAGGATCCGCTTGAGCTCCCGGTTCGTCAGCTCGGCCGGACCACTGGTCTGAGGATGATAGGCCACGGACACCTTGTGAGTCACACCATAGCGAGACAGTAGTTTATCAAATTGGCCCTGGAAATGGGTGCCTCGATCGCTTATGATGGCTCTAGGTGTCCCGAACCGGGAGAATAGCTGCTTCAGAAAACCACAAACACGTCTAGCATCATTAGTGGGCAAAGCTTGCGCCTCAGCCCACCTAGAGACGTAGTCAACAGCAACCAGAATATAGGTATTGCCAAAAGATGGAGGGAAGGGGCCCATGAAGTCGATACCCCAGACATCAAAAATTTCACAAGTTATAAACACATTCTGGGGCATCTCATCACGGGCAGAGATGTTACCTGACCTCTGGCACATCGGTCGCACCTGCGTGCGAAGGCGTCTGCATCCTTGAAGAGCGTGGGCCAGTAAAAGCCCGACTGGAGCACCTTCCTCGCCGTGCGGTTTCCTCCGTGGTGACCGCCAGTAGGTCCCTCATGACAGTGAGATAGAATGCCCTCCATCTCACTCTCCATAACACAACGACGGATGATCCCGTCGGCTCCAATCCAAAAAAGATGAGGGTCATCCCAGAAGTAATGCTTCAGATCGGAGAAAAACTTCCTCTTGGTGTGAGTTGTCATCCCCTTGGGCAGCTGCTGGCCCACCAAATAGTTCGCAAAATCAGAATACCAGGGGGTGACACTCTCCACCAGACACATCATCATCAGTCTCTCATCGGGGAAGGAGTCGTTGATCTCCTCCACGAGGTTGTCCGCAGGAGGTGCGTCCAACCGGGAGAGGTGATCAGCTGCAACATTTTCTGCTCCCTTCTTGTCCCGGATCTCAATATCAAACTCCTGCAGTAATAAGATCCATCGTATGAGCCTAGGCTTGGCATCGGCCTTGCTCATCAGGTATCGAATCGCGGAGTGATCTGTGTACACGGTCACGTGGGACAAGAACAGATAGGGACGAAATTTATCGAAGGCAAACACCACTGCAAGCAGCTCCTTCTCCGTGGTGGTGTAGTTCTCCTGGGCATCATTGAGGGTCTTCGAGGCGTAGTAGATAGGTCGGAAGTGTTGATCTCGCCTCTGCCCCAAGACAGCTCCAACAGCAAAGTCATTGGCGTCGCACATCAGCTCAAATGGTAGGGACCAGTCAGGAACAACCATGATAGGAGCTTGGGTGAGCTTCTCCTACAAGGTTGTGAACGCCGCTGTGCAAGAATCAGTGAACTGGAAGGGGGCATCCTTCTCTAGAAGCTTAGTCAGGGCGATCTTCGAGAAATCCTTGATGAAGCGCCTGTAGAACCCTGCATGGCCTAAAAAACTCCGGATTCCCTTAACAGATGTAGGAGGAGGCAGCTTGCTGATAGTCTTGATCTTTGCTCTGTCCACCTCAATCCCCATCTTGGAGATCTTATGCCCAAGAACTATGCCTTCTCGAACCATGAAGTGACACTTCTCCCAACTCAGTGCCAGGTTCGTTTCTTCACACCGTTTAAGAACAAGTTCCAGGTTATGGAGACAGTGAGAGAATGAGTCTCCATAAACCGAGAAATCGTCCATAAACACCTCCATAATCTCGCCGACCAGACGGTCAAAGATGGCGAGCATGCATCGCTGAAAAGTGGCCAGGGCATTGCATAGCCCGAATGGAATCCTTCGGTAGGCAAATGTGCCGAAGGGGAAGGTGAAAGTGGTCTTCGCCTGGCCCTCCGGTGCAATAGGGATCTGAAAGTACCCGAACATCCCATCCAAGAAACAATAGAACTCGTGCCCCGCCAATCTCTCCAGCATCTGATCAATGAACGGCAGCGGGAAATGGTCCTTCTGAGTGGCATCGTTGAGACGCCGATAGTCGACGCAAACACGGTACCCAGTCACCGTGCGCATTGGGATGAGCTCTTTCTTCTCGTTAGGCACCACGGTCATCCCACCCTTTTTGGGTACCACCTGGGTGGGACTGACCCACTCGCTGTAAGAAATGGCGAAGATGATCCCCGCGTCCATCAGCTTCACGATCTCTGCCCGAACCACAGCCTCCAGGTTCGGTGTCAATCTCCTCTGCGGCTGTCTCACTGGCCGCATCTCATCCTCCAGCAGTATCCGGTGGGAGCAGAAGGAGGGGCTGATCCCCCGGATGTCTGTGATCTTCCACGCTAAAGCTCGCTCGTACTGCTTCAGCAAGGCCACCAGTCTGTTCTTATGCTCGGTGTGAGGGTCGAGCTGATGATGACTGGCAGCTTATTCCCCTCCGGGAGAAATGCATACTCCAAATGAGGAGGGAGGGGCTTAAGCTCCATCTCTGGTGGTTCCTCCAAGGAGGTAGTGATGCGGGTGGAGGATGAGATCGGTTTGAACAGCCTGTCGCCCTCCAAGAATGGGCCACTCTCCAAAGCGGCCAACTGCTCCGCCAGCTGCGGCTCTTGCGATGCCTGCTCACCTAGCAAAATACAACGCTCAAGAGCATCATCAGTACCCGCACTCGTTATGGCGAGTGCGGTCTCAAAATCAGTAAGCACATCACAGTAATCTATGTCATCATGCAAATGAGAGTGTTTCCCATTCTCAGACACAGAAAAAGTAGCCTGTTCATCACCAGCACGCAGAATCAATTTACCACTATGCACATCAATAAGCGCCTTGGCGGTGGCGAGAAACGGTCTACCCAAAATCAAAGGCACATCCACATCTTCATTTATATCCAAAATAACAAAGTCAACAGGATATGTGAATGCACCAACATTAACAAGCAGATCCTCAATGATAACCCTAGGATGCATGATGTTACGATCAGCTAACTGAATGCTCATCCTAGTAGCTCTAGGTTCACCTAGGTCTAGCTTCTTAAACAATTTGTAAGGCATGACATTTATACTAGCGCCTAGGTCCGCCAAGGACTTTCCTACATGCATGCTGCCAATAACAAGAGGGATAGTGAAACTCCCTGGGTCTTTGCGCTTCTCGGGCAGCTTGTTCTGCAGGATAGCAGAACACTCCTCGCATAGCATCACTGTCGAAAGATCCCCAAGTTTCTTCTTGTTGGTGAGGAGGTCTATCATGAACTTGGCATACTTGGGCATCTTCGACAGTGCCTCCACGAACGGCATGCTGATGTTTACCTGCTTCAACATTGCCATGAACTTGGCAAACTCTGTCTCCAGCTTGTCTTTATGAAGTCGAGTGGGGAAGGGCAGCTGGGGTATATGCTCCTTAACCACAGGCTGCGGCTTGGGAGCGGGTGCTTCGCTGCCTTCCCCCACTTCTGCATTATCAGCTGGAGGTGTTGAAGCAGGTAGTGGCTCGTCTCGCCTGGGCTGGGCAGGAGCAGCAGATATGGTCTTGCCACTCCTGGTGGTGATGGCGTCCAGCTGCTGGTGAGGTTCACGAGGGTTCGGAATAGTGGTGGCAGGCAGAGTCCCCGGTGCCCTGGTAGTGTTCTGGCGAGCTAAGCTCCCAATCTGATTCTGTAGATCTTGCAGAATGGCACCTTGGTTTCTCTGGCCTGCCTCTAGTGAGGCTATGTTCTGATCCATCCTCGTGAAATTCGCCTGGCTGGTAGTCATGAATGCCTGCAAAATATTCTTCAGATCAGCCATCTGATTATCTGGAGCTGCGGCTGCTGGAGGCTGGGCATACTGGCGCTGAGGCTGCTGGAATGGCTGCCCCTGCCTAGGCTGGTAGGGCTGCTGGTGTGATGGTGGCCCCTGCCTAGCCTGGAAGGGCTGCCTCTGCTGAAAACCACCTGCTGGTGCTGGGAAACCAGGTGGTTTAGTGGTGTTGTTGTTCCAGGCAAAGTTGGGATGCTGGCGCCACCCCTCATTGTATGCATTGCTGTATGGGTCGAGGCGCCGAGCATTGGCAATGAAATCCACCTGTTCTTGGGGAGTAGAGGACTCCCTCATAGCCTGACAATCCTCCACCAGATGATTCGGGCTCTCACACCACTGACACTGAGCTACTGGAGGTGCAGCTGTACCTCGGCCCGGAATGAGACTGTTGGGCTGCTTCAATGTCTGCACCAACTCAGCCACCTGCTGCTCTAACCCGGACCTGGCCTCCATAGCGTGCACACCACGGTCTCGGGAATTTCTGCCTCTGCTGCTCTACCCCCAAGAATGATCTCGGGCAGCCAGGGTACTGATCATCTGGTTCAGCTCGGGTGGAGTCTTGGTGAGGATATCCCCTCCTGGGCATTGAGACTCAATCACCCTCTGGCTGTCCGGGGAGAGAGCACTGTAGAAGTTCCCCACTGTGAATGCATCACTGAAGCCATGATGGGGACACTGCCAGAAATATCCCATGTACCGCTCCCATGCATCACGAAGTGACTCGTCTGGCTCTTGGCGGAAGTGAGTGATCTCCCGCTGAATCTCTGTGGTCTTCGATGCTGGGTAGTACCTGTGCACGAACTTGTCTTCCAGATCGTCCCAAGAAGTGATGGACAATGGGGGCTGGGTCTCCAACCACCTCTTAGCATTCCCCGCCAGAGAATGGGGGAAGAGGTGAAGGCGGATTGCGTCATCCGGGACACCGTTCAGCTTGAACCCGTTTGTCAGCTGCAGAAAACGGGAAAGATGCACCCGGGCCTCCTCATCCTTCAAGCCATGGAATTGGATGGAGGATGTAATGAGTTGAATCCAGCATGGCTTGATCTCGAAGTTGTTTGCTGGAATGGGCGGATAGAGGATGACCGGGCGGATGTCAGCAATCCGTGTAGTGTAGTAGTACTCCAAGGTGGGACACGGTGGTGGTGGATGATGATGAACCCCATCTCCTTGGGGATTGGGGTCGTTCCCCAGGAGCTGGTTCACCGGAGGTGGGTTGTGGTCGCCTTCCATCTCGTACTCGTCCTCGGACTCGCTACTCACATGGCCGTCTATGCGCTCCTCCGTAGCCAGTCTAGCTCGCTGTTGTCTCCTAAGTTGGCGGCATGTGCGTTCAAGCTCTGGATCCAACGGCAGTAAACCTCCCGACTGGCTACGAGTCATGCACTGTCTGCACACACTCAAGCAAGGCAAACCCGTGAAGGCACAAGTGGAAAAGAGCAACCAATCAATGCGAAAATGAAAATGCTAAAGTAACAGAAATCACTTTTCTCCAACAACCTAGCCGTCCCCGGCAACGGCGCCAAAAACTTGACTCACTCCTACGGTCACCCTAGAAAATGGCCAAGTATAACCACTTCCTAAAGCGTAGTATAGCGGGTTTGGGTTTTATTATCAACCCGGGTCCTAGATTTGATGACTACTCAGTGAATTTGTATTATCTAGCAATGAAACTTTAGTGAAGGTCTAAACTAACAAACAAGCAAAGCAACTAAACGGTTGTTTCAAGTCAAGAGAGGTCACCCGGATATGGTTCCCCCTAGACTGTAGTTAAGACGAATTGCAATTTACCAAGTTCAGTTTTCATGAAAATTATACTGCGGAAGGTTCTTAAACAGTCTGAAGTCTCGACTAAAGGTCTTCAGACCCTCTCAATCTGAGTCTCTAGCGGGCGACTAACCTCCACCGGAGTAAACAGATTTAGGCCCTAACGAACCAAACCTCCACTACCGAATTGAATTCGGTACAGAATAGCGAATTGGCTCCTCGACTAAAGTCGCCAATTCACTACGTTCAATTAAGGGTGCTCTTTTCCCTTAAATCTGCTGCCTGTCGCGATACCCGGTCGGGTATTTTGGGTCTCGACTCGGTATTATTAAAACGCGCGTTTTGGATAAGGGAAAAATCCCCGGTCTGCTCCAATAATCCCCGACCGGGGATTTTAGCTTCACGCCCGGGCCCCTCTCTGTTTCTCACGGGCGCCCAAAGTGATAAATACCCGGTCGGGTATTTGGCCCCATGACCGGGTATTTTCCTCCAGCAGCCCACTTCGTCCCAACTTTGCTCCTTTCGACCCAGAACTCGTTTCTCCGCCTCGATTCCAACGCCGGGTCCTGAAATATGACATAAACACACAACCTAGCGTGAAATCGGCTTAAAAACACGAGAATCCACATCTCAAACGGCTTCAGAATAGGGGTGAAAACATGTGTAATTATCGGTCTATCACTCGCCTCTCGTTTGCACCCCACATGTGTGGCAGCCCGTCTATCGTTGAGACGTGAAAGTGCAGGTTGGGAAGTGATGCTCGGGCAATGAATCTGACCACCATATTTCCCAAAGAGGGCCTTGATAGAGCAGACAATGTTCCTTTCGTTTTTGGTAAGGAGGGAGAGATGCCTTGATTTGCAAAATTGCAAAGTGGTGTCGTGCATGGAAAGTTAAGTTGAGGCTCAAAAAATTGAGTCTTCTTTTGAAAAGCGAGAGCAGGCCCATGGAGTACTTGGATTTTCAAAGTTTTCTATGAGTCCCCTAGTGCACACGTGAAGAGACTAGACCTCCTTAGTTGACAAGGTCATCAATCGAGAGTGTGCATGGCACGAAGAGATGAAAGTACAGTTTACCCGGATTTGATTATTCTAGAGGAACCACCGATGATTGATAGTGCATAACATTGTTTTTGTCCTACAATTTGTACTGGTTTGAACAGGTATGCTTGAGGACAAGTAAACGTTCAAGAGAGAGAGAGAGAGTGTGTGTGTGTGGGGGGGGGGTTGATTAGGGTTAGATTACACATGTTTTGATATGACTGTTTTATGAGGATAGAGAAATTGGAGGATTCAACAAAGCAAGAAAAAGAAAACAGAAAGCACACGACACACGATTTATGTGGTTCACTAACACAATGCGTGTTAGCTAGTCCACGGGTAGGAGAGAGCCAGTACTATATCGAGGAGATTACAGTTTACAGATGAGATGAGAAGTATTTATACTTCTCCATGTGGGTCTAAACCTAATCCAATATGGTAAAGGAAACGACTACAGACCAGGCCCAAAACTGACAACCCAAATGTGTATCGACCCAAAACTGCTCGGTCCGTGAGACCCCCATGACTTCCAGTCATAGCGGCTGATAGTCTGATTCAAGTCACATCAACAAATCTCCACCTTGAATTGAATCCTCTTCATATGAGATATATGATGTACTCTGCTCCTTCTCTCTCTCCTGCCATCAATGCCCCGTAGGGAGGAGTCACCCACTGAAGACATTCAGCAAGTCCAAGCAGTGTTGGAACTTGCCATGTGGAACCGGCTTCGTGAACATGTCAGCAAGATTATCCGCGGTGCCAACCTTCTTCACATTAATCCTCTTCTCTGTCCTCAAAAAATGATACCTCACGTCGATGTGCTTAGTCCTCTCTGTCCTTGGCCAAGCATATTGCACTCAAACTGTTGCAATATACACCACTGTCTGATCAATGATGTAGACCCAGATCACCAACCAGTCCCTTCAACCATATTCCCTCCTCAGAAACTTCTGTCAACGCCATATACTCTGCCTCAGTAGCAGACAATGTCACCTCCGACTGTAGAGTTTCCCTCCAGCTCACTACAGAACTCCCAAGAGTGAATACATAACCGGTCATCGATCTCATTGACACGCCAAAACACAACACCAAACTGTGACCAAGTGGAATCGCAGTCCGGGAATGCAGTAACAGGCAAGTTTAATTATCAACCCGGGGTCTAGATCTACTGCTTACTCCGTGATTCTCTATTATCTAGCAAACTAGTTCGAGTGATTGTTGTGAAAAGTAAAAGCAACAAGAAAGCAGTAAATTGTTCGGGTTTCTAAAGCAGGTAAGAGTCACTCGGGATTGAGTCCCCCTAGCCCCTTAGTTAGGTTCAATTGTAATTCCCTGGGTTGATTTACTGTTGATTAGACTGCGAAAGATCCGACAGTAGCTTGGAATCTCTTAAGCTGACCAAGCCCTCTCAGTCTAACTACCCGGCAGACGACTAGTCTTCACCGGGATAGAAAGCTGAGGCTATGAACACAGAACTCCACTACTGGCGCCAAGAACACCAGTACAAAGCAGTAAACTGGCTAACTCTCGTATAGCCAATCTCCTACTATCGAATGAAGAGGCTCTAACAACCTAATCAGATTCTATCTATCTCAGGTTGCAGCAGAAATTGAGAAAAGCTGATCAGACTCAAATCAATTCATTAAACATGCGTCATTCGATTAAAATCAAACAGTAATATCATCCCAAGTCATTACAATCAAATCCCTAACACAAGGAACTAGGGTTCTTCATACCCAAGTGAGAGAAGGGTTCTACTCCATAGAGAGAGAAGAGAAAACAAGAATCGGATTAGTCATACTCATAACGATGAGGATAATCTTCTCCGAGACGATGATTTCCACTCCTATGACGATCTCCAGGCTCGATTCGATGAAATCCAGCTCTAGGACAGCTTCTAGGATGTGTTCTTCGCACTTTCTCTCTCTAGGGCTCTGTTTTTGCTCTGAAAACACGATTCTCCCACTTCTGGCTCGGAATAGGCTCTAAAACAGGCTTTCCCGACTCGCACGGCCAGGGTGCACGGCCGTGCAACTCAAAACGCGCCGTATCATTTAGTCGGCCTTCAACCATCTTGCACGGCCAGGTGCACGGCCGTGCAGATCTTCAGGGGTGCCCGTGCAGCTCCTCGGCATAAGGCGCACGACCAACTTGCAACCGTGCACGGCCGTGCAGCCTCCCTGGTCTGCCCGTGCAGCTCCCCAAAAAGCTCGCCATTCGTCCGTTCTTCGTCCAATCGACCCCAGACTCGCTCCTAAGCCGTCATTCACGTACTAGGACCTGAAATATCACAAACAAGCACAACCTAGCGTGAAATCGGCCTAAAACACGAGAATCAACACCTCAAACGGTGTAAGAACGGGGGTAAAAAACATGTGTAAATGATGGTCTATCAAACTCCCCCACACTTAACCGTTTGCTTGTCCCCAAGCAAACCAAGTCAGACACTAGGTAAGCTTACATATTTCAATCAACCAACAATGGGGACAAGTCATAAAGGCACAGAACACGTGAATCGCACTGGTTTTCAAACATCAATACATGCACAACCTCAATAACAACCTGGACAACCACCACAAAGGACATTCGAGTGCAGCAAATCGAGTAAAGGAAGAGTCTCCCTTCTGTTCACTGGCCAACCTAGACTTGATTCAACCACTTACTCAAAACAGTCAACTCATGCATCCAACTCAAGACATCAGAATAGAGACCGAGCAATCTAGGTCCTCACCGGGGTACAAGAGCATATAGAAAATGAAAATGAATCACTCACTCTCGACCAGTGGGGTCAGGACAATTTGATGCGAAAGATGCGCATGCTATTTCTCTCAATACCTATCATCTCTTCACCATGATGGCAGCTTCTAAATGCTAGAGTTCACATATGGGGTGTCACCACTAACTAATCAGGAGGTCTTAGACACAGGTTCAAATGACTGGCTAGGGTCTTGGACATGGGGAAAAGGCCTTTTAGGTGGTGGAAGTATTCATAGCAAAAGGTTCCACATTTTCCAAACACACAATCACAGTCAAACAAACCGGTATTTTCTTTCTGCTAATCTGCATTACTCAATATCTCAAGAGCACAAGAGCGAAGGAGGCATAAACATCAGCATTTCCAAGCCAGACTGCTAAGAAACACTGCTTACTGGGCATTATTCAGATTTTTGGCAGTGGCTCTCTTTTGCTTGCAATTTTTTCTTTGTTTCACTTTCATTTTTCTTTTCATTTCTTAAGAGAGCCACCACTTCTGCATAAATTTCAAACACCTGCCCAATTTTTAAGCACTACCTCCAACACTCACATAGACTTTAGCAGAAACAGCAGAGAATATATAAAAACCACTCTGTGGAACCTTCTAAAAGATGCAACAAGGGTGATTTTTTTCATTATAGACCAAAAGAAAGGATAACACACGGCTCAAAGGGGCTGACTAGGGGATATGACACATCAGGACAGTCAGTTTTGGGCGTGGGCTAATCCTATGCTACACATCATGGAAGAGGGATCTATCGCACAAGAAAGAAACGAGAAGGCTCAAATCTCACATGGCTACCTATATGCTCTATCTCACATTCTGATACCCTGAACTAGATGCATAAACGGCTGTTAAGAACAAGTAATCAGATCAAGTCACAGTTGGCAAGCAAACAGTTGAAAAACTGAACCCCTACATCGTTCTACTGCACATCTCAGTCCTCATCATAGGTTGTCCTAGTCGCAAACAAGTTGTCATGCATTAATCCGAAAACCAATCAATTCATCCATCAAAACACAGTGCCAATATGATCAAACAGCAGTACTTGGAGCCCTCAAATCGTAAGACTCGGACAGTGGACTAGGCTCCAAGCACCATCATAAATATTCCAACCGATACAAAGCATCCCCCCCACACTTAAGCACGACATTGCCCTCAATGGAGTAGAGGGAAAGATAAGGGGAACGATGTTACCGGGTAAGAACACTGCTGGGGGACTGGAAGTGGACCAGTCAGTGAGAAACGAACGGGGGAGTGGAAAATGCTGCACAAATCAAACACCAGAAACACACTAGCACACTGGCGTTAGGGATAAGTGTTAGCCCAGACGGCTACATCAAACCACAAAGGAAAAACCAAAAACAAACACAAACGACACTAAGTTCAAGCTCCGCACACATGGAGCAAACACACAAAAGTCTAAAAAGAAAAAAAAAACAAACACACTGAGACGGGCAACGAGTACAGCCTACTCGTCGCCAAGATCGTCGAGATCGATGTCGTTCATGAACGCATCATCATCAGCAGCGCCAGCAGCACCGTCATGGGGAGGGGAGTCATCCCAGGGAGTCCTCCAGACAGGTGGATCGCCCGGAATCAGCTGAAGCAGGTGCTGGTGAACCTCCTGCATGCGCCGGGACCGGCGCTTCTCCCGCTCGATGTGGGCGAGAGTCACGCCCTGCTGAGTCTGGATCATGTCCAACCTGTGCCGGTACTCGGCCTGATCCGCCGCGTACTGCTGCTGGAACTGCATCTGCTGGTCGAGGAGCAGCTGGTTCTGGATCCTCAACTGCTCGAACTGCTGGGTGAAGTAGTCCTGGCCCTGGAAAGTGGAGCTGCTACCCCCAAAATGGAAGTCAGTCTGTGGGGGATCATCAGCAGCATCAGCAGCAGCATCCACCTCCTCGGGGTCCACCTCATCGGCAGCCTCCTCCTCTGGTACGGGCTCCGCGGGGATATGAGGCTCCGGAAATCCCTCGACCCACTGAACACCGTTTCTCTCCCGCAACAGCAGCATCTTCCCGATCGTCGCGCTGCCAAAGATGAGGGTGTCCCCCTCCTCGGTGCACCCCTGCAGTGAAAGGCCAAAGAAGGTGACCAGGCAGGTGATGAGGGGGGCGCAGTGGAGGCTCTTCAGCTCTGTGGCCGTCTTCTCGAATGTCTTGGCCACCACCGAACCCAGGTGGAGAGGATGGCGGCGCTGGCGGATCGAATGGAGGAAGTACAGGGGCCTCTTCGTGATGGCGCCGGCGCTGTCAGCTGCAGGAGTGTAAGACTTCGCCAGCAGGTGGTGGAGAAGTCGGTACTCGATCTGCAGGGTAGATGCCTTCGTCCTCCCAGACTTGAAAGGACGCGTCTGGGCAGGCTGAGCCAGGCTGGTGTACAGCCTCCTGAAGTCCACCTCCGGTGGCTCAGTTACCTCGGTGACGTAGTCCATACTGTCGTCGAGGTCGAGGTCGAGAGCCTCGGCCAGCTCGTGGTAACTCAAGGACCGGGGAACACTGCCCAGCCTGAATTGGACGGCTGTACTGTCATGGCATCTGGTCGTGGAGTTGTGCTTGAAAGTCGTGTAGAACTCCCATACCGGCTCGTAGTAGACCGTCTCGCAGATCTGGAGCAGACGGCGCCATGCGGTGTTGGCGACCACGGCGGAAAGCTGCTCGTAGCAGTGCAGTCGCCAAAACTCCCGTTTGGACCAGCAATGGTGGGCGCCAAACGGGGTTTCCACGACCGCCTTGAAGCGCTCTGCGGTGGGGCCCCTCCTGAGATCCCGGATGAACGGGTGCTGGAAATTAGGTTTCGCCATTGCCCTGCAAAACAATAACCCAACGTGGAACCAAAAGAGCCAAAGACAAGGTCAAGCCCACCCCCACACTTAAGAACAGAAAGCAGCTGAACCATGGCTTCATCCATAGTTCGGGGGTCAAAAACTCGATAAATCAAGCATAATCTGGGTGGGGGTGCACATTCACAAGAAAGTAGGCAACTCAAGGTTCACATCCATATCAAATACACCCTCAAACTACATCATTAAGGGCCCCAACCGGTGGCCACAACATGGCATGGAAAACAGGCATTTCATCGAACACCTTGTGTGCACTATTAAGTTAAACATGAAATTGGCCAAATTCTTGCACACAAGGGCTCAAACAAGCAAATGGGACTTTGCCCAACATATTTCAATCACATCCCATGCATTCCCCTCAATCAATTTCACACAAATCGCATGATTCAATAAGGTTCTCTAACATACACCCTACACACTCAATTCTCCACAATTAACATAGTTAGGGACAAAATCAAACCTGGAGACTCAAGTAGAGGTGTAGGGGATGACGAGGGGAAGACAAAGGAATTGACGAAACGCCGAAAATCTGACCGAAAATGCTCGTCGGAGCCTCGCCGGATGCTCGCCGGAAATCGCCTCCGGCGACAGGAACGTCGCCCAAACTTGCTCAAACCCGAGGGATAGGCCGCTTTGGGTGTAGAAAGAGTGGGTTTGGTGTTGGTTTGGTGAAAAAATTACCCAAAGTGGCCGAAAAAATCGAAAAAGGGGGGGGGGGGGGTTTGGCGCGGTTTTCCGGCGAGGGGAGAGGTTTCCGGCGAGTGGTTTTGATTTTCTGACCACTATGGCCGTGCACGGCCATTTATATAGCCCGTGCCTCGGCTGCACGGGCAGAGGCGCACGGCCGTGCACCTTTGGTTTTTGCCCGTGTAGGCCGACACGGCCTGGCCGAGGAGAGGCGCACGGCCGTGCACAAGGCACATTTGGCCGTGCACTTTGGGCCGAGAGCACGCACGGCCAGGCCAGGCATAACGCACGGCCGTGCAATGCCATGCAATGCTCGTGCAAGGCGCACGGCCAGGCCAGGACGAGCGCACGGCCGTGCAATATGCTCTTTTGGCCGTGCGCTTGTGGCCAAGAGCTCGCACGGCCAAGGGGGTGTACCCGCACGGCCGTGCAAGCTGAGGTTCTGGCCGTGCGACTTGCTGGGGTCCCGAAATCAACCTGTTTTCACTCAAAAACGACACGTAACTCTGGATCAACGTCTCAAGACTAAAAAACACACAAAATCAAAGGAAAAAGAGTAAGAAAATGCAAACCTCGGTGGGGTTGCCTCCCCACAAGCGCTTCTTTACCGTCGTTTAGCTGGACGCCAGTAGAGGAACTAAGGGTCCTCGAGCTTGATCAGCAGCTCTGCGCGCTCGACAGCACCTCCCAAGTACAACTTTAGGAGGTGGCCATTCACCTTGAATGGCTCGGTTTGAGCATTGCTGATCTCCACCGCACCATGCGGGAAAACTTGGGTCACCGTGAAGGACCCGACCACCTAGAACGGAGCTTGCCCGGAAAGAGTTTCAGGCGTGCATTAAAGAGCAGAACACGATCACCTACCTGAAACTCCTTCGGGCCCCTCAACCTAGCGTGGAGACGCTTGGTGCGCTCTTTGTAGAGCAGGGTGTTCTCGTAGGCGTGGTAACGCCACTCCTCCAACTCCAGCAGCTGCAACTTACGTTCTGTACCTGCAACACTCAAATCCATGTTTAGCAGCTTAATGGCCCAGAAGGCCTTGTGCTCTAGCTCTACCGGCAAATGGCACGCCTTCCCATAGACAAGCCTATAGGGAGAAGTGCCAATCGGGTTCTTATAGGCAGTCCTATACGCCCAGAGAGCATCATCGAGCTTGGTGGACCAATCCTTGCGGGACTGATCCACCGTCTTTTCAATTATACGTTTTAACTCCCGGTTCGTCAGCTCGGCCTGCCCATTTGACTGGGGTGATAGGCCACCGACACCTGATGCTTAACGCCATAGCGAGAGAGGAGTTTAGTGAATTGCCCCTGAAAATGGGTTCCTCTATCACTAATAATGGCGCGAGGTGTCCCGAACCGGGAGAACAGCTGCTTCAGAAATGAGCAGACCCGTCTTGCATCATTGGTGGGCATGGCTTGAGCTTCTGCCCACCTCGAGACGTAGTCCACTGCAACCAAAATGTACAGATTGCCAAAAGATGGAGGGAATGGGCCCATGAAATCGATACCCCAAACATCAAAAATTTCACAAATAACAGATATATGTTGGGGCATCTCATCCCGGGCAGAAATGTTACCTGACCTTTGGCAGCGGTCGCACTGGCGTGCGAAGGTGTCTGCATCCTTGAAGAGCGAGGGCCAATAGAAGCCCGACTGTAGCACCTTCCGCGCCGTGCGGGTTCCTCCATGATGACCGCCAGTAGGTCCTTCGTGACATTGAGACAGGATGTCTCCCATCTCATGCTCCATGACACAGCGCCGGATCACGCCATCTGCTCCGATTCTGAAGAGGTAAGGATCCTCCCAGAAGTAGTGCTTCAGATCGGAGAAGAACTTGCGCTTCGCATGAGTAGCCATCCCCTTGGGTAACTGCTTGCCCACCAGATAATTGGCAAAGTCA
Source organism: Linum tenue (assembly GCA_946122785.1). Classification (NCBI taxonomy): domain Eukaryota; kingdom Viridiplantae; phylum Streptophyta; class Magnoliopsida; order Malpighiales; family Linaceae; genus Linum; species Linum tenue. The sequence goes on from CAMGYJ010000006.1 coordinate 25,902,922, forward strand.
GAATACCAAGGGGTCACGCTGTCCACCAGGGTCATCGCCAGCAATCGCTCACCCGGGAAGGAGTCGTCGATCTCTTCCTCGAAGTTGTCCACCGGAGGGGCTTCCAACCGTGAAAGATGATCTGCAGCAACATTCTCGGCTCCCTTCTTGTCCCGGATCTCGATATCAAACTCCTGCAGCAGCAGGATCCAGCGGATGAGCCGAGGCTTGGCATCAGCCTTGCTCATCAGATAACGAATCGCCGAGTGGTCAGTGTAAACCACCACATGAGAGAGCACCAGATAGGGTCGGAACTTGTCAAATGCATACACCACAGCGAGGAGCTCCTTCTCTGTGGTGGTGTAGTTCTCCTGTGCATCGTTCAAGGTCTTCGACGCGTAGTAGATGGGCTGGAAGTGTTTCTCGCGTCTCTGACCCAGAACTGCTCCGACTGCATAGTCACTCGCATCGCACATCAGCTCAAAAGGAAGAGACCAGTCAGGAGTCACCATGATAGGGGCATGGGTAAGCTTCTCCTTCAGAGTCTCAAATGCAGCTGTGCACTCTGGAGTGAACTGGAATGGCGCATCCTTCTCCAGCAGCTTGGTCAACGGCAGGGCAATCTTCGAGAAGTCTTTGATGAAGCGCCGGTAAAAGCCTGCATGACCCAGAAAGCTGCGAATCCCCTTCACAGAAACGGGAGGAGGTAGCTGACTGATCGTCTCAATCTTCGCGCGATCTACCTCAATCCCCTTCTTGGAGATCTTGTGCCCAAGCACGATACCCTCACGAACCATGAAATGGCACTTCTCCCAGCTGAGTGCCAGATTCGTCTCCTCGCACCTCTTCAGAACGAGTTCCAGGTTATGGAGACAGTGAGTGAAGGAGTCTCCATATACCGAGAAATCATCCATGAAGACTTCCATGATCTCTCCAACCAGTCGGTCAAAGATAGCCAGCATGCATCTCTGGAAGGTCGCCGGTGCGTTACACAGCCCAAATGGAATCCTCCGGTAAGCAAAAGTGCCGAAGGGGCAAGTGAATGTGGTCTTCTCCTGATCCTCCGGTGCAATAGGAATCTGGAAGTACCCAGACATGCCATCCAGGAAGCAATAGAACTCATGGCCCGCCAACCTCTCCAGCATCTGTCAATGAAAGGTAGGGGAAAATGATCTTTCCTGGTGGCGTCGTTCAGGCGCCGGTAATCGATGCAGACTCTCCAGCCGGTCACGGTCCGCATCGGGATCAACTCCTTCTTCTCGTTCGGGACCACAGTCATCCCGCCTTTCTTCGGGACCACCTGAGTGGGGCTGACCCACTTGCTATCAGATATAGCAAAGATGATCCCTGCATCCATGAGCTTCACGATCTCTGCCCGGACCACTGCCTCCAAGTTAGGAGACAATCTCCTCTGCGGCTGCCTGACTGGCTTAACCTCATCCTCCATCAAGATTCTGTGAGAGCAGAAGGATGGGCTAATGCCTCTGATGTCAGTGATCTTCCATGCCATGGCCCGGGCATACTTCTGCAACAGAGCCACCAGCCTGCTCTTCTGCTCGGGGGTCAGATCCGAGCTAATAATAACCGGGAGCTTATTCCCCTCCCGGAGAAATGCATACTCCAGATGAGATGGGAGGGGTTTAAGCTCCAACTCTGGTGGCTCCTCCAATGATGTAGCGAGCCGGGGCGAGATGGGAATCGGCTTGAATGGCATCTCTCGCCCCTCGCTCGCAGCCTCGTCCAGCTCCGCAAGCTGCTCCGCCAGCTGCATATCCTGTGATGCCTGTTCCCCTAGCAAAAGACAACGCTCAAGGAAATCATCAGTACCCGCACTCGTGATGGCGAGTGCGGTCTCAAAATCAGCAACAACATCACAGTAATCAAGATCATCATGGAGCTGGGGGTGTTTCATATTATCAGAAACAGAGAAGGTGATTTGTTCACCCCCAGCTCTCAAAATCAGCTTTCCATCATTAACATCAATCAGTGCCTTGGCGGTGGCGAGAAAAGGTCTACCCAGTATCAATGGCACATCAACATCCTCATTTATGTCCAAAATCACAAAATCAACAGGATATGAAAATGGCCCTACTGCGACTATCAAGTCCTCTGCTATACCCCTAGGATGCACAATAGATCTATCAGCAAGCTGGATGCTCATCCTAGTATTACTGGGTTCACCTAGGCCTAGCTTCTTAAACAGTGAATATGGCATGACATTAATGCTAGCGCCTAAATCCGCCAAGGACTTCCCTACATGCAAACTACCAATCATGCAAGGGATAGTGAAACTCCCTGGATCTTTTCGCTTCTCTGGTAGTTTGTTCTGCAGGATGGCAGAACACTCCTCGTTTAGCATCACCGTAGACAGCTCCCCAAGCTTCCTCTTGTTGGTGAGGAGATCCTTCATGAACTTGGCATACTTGGGCATCTTCGATAATGCCTCCACGAAGGGCATGCTAATATTCACCTGCTTCAGCATTGCCATGAATTTGGCAAACTCAGTCTCCAGTCGGTCTTGTGCAACCGAGTAGGAAAGGGAAGCTGTGGTACATACTCCTTCACCACTGGTTGCGGTTTAGGAGCAGGCACCTCAACCTCCTTCTCCATTTCTTCCTGATTAGCTGGAAGTGCTGAAGCAGGGGTCTCTCTCCTCTGCCCGAACAGGTGGATCGGCAGTCACCTTGCCACTCCTGGTTGTGATGGCACTCAGTTTTCATCCTGGTTCTGCGGGTGAGGGATGGTCTGACCAGGCAAGGTACCTGGAGTCCTCCGAGCAACAGCCTGGGCAACACCACCAAGCTGGGTCTGTATATCTCGCAGCACAGCCTGTGTTTCTCTGACCAGCTTCTAGCTCCAAGAACTTGCCAGAAGCTTTCTCCATGAACTGCTCAATGTTATTGAATTTACTTGCACTGGAGGTGGCCAGAGAACCCACCAGATCTCTCAGTTCCGCCATCGGGTCAACCTGTACTGGGGCTGCCCCTGCCTGTGGAAATGGTCGTGCCTGCGACTGAGGTGGAACTGGCCCCTGTCTGGGCTGGTAGAGTGGCTGCTGTTGCTGCTGAAATTGCCCCTGTCTGGGCTGGTATGGAGGCCTCTGGAAACCGGGAGGTCCCTGGGGAGCTGGTGGTCTGGGATTTGGCCCAGCCCAAGAAAAGTTAGGATGCTGGCGCCACCCCTCATTATAGGTGTTGCTGTAGGGGTCAAAGCGCCTGGCATTCCCGATGAAATCCACCTGCTCCTGGGGAGTGGACGACTCCCTCATCGCCTGACAGTCCTCCACGGTGTGATGAGAGCTCTCACACCACTGGCAGTGCATCGCCTGCGGCTGTCCGGTACCTGCAATCAAACCAGAACGATCGATAGCTGAAACCAGCTTCGATACCACCTGCACCAAATCAGATGACTGGGTGCCCACAGCATGCACACCCCTTCCAGGTGCTCGTCTCGATCTCCTGGCAGTGCCCCAGTCATAACCGTTCTCCGCCATCTCCTCAAAGAGTTGATTCAGCTGTGGCGGGGTTTTGGTCAGCATGTTCCCGCCACAAACCGAATCGATCAGCTGCTTGTCCTCCGGGAAGAGGGCGTGATAGAAGGTGCCCACCTTGAACGCATCATTGAAACCATGGTTGGGACACCTGAGAAAGAGGCTGGTGTACCTCTCCCAAGCATCCCTAATGGTCTCATCCTCATCCTGAGAAAATGTGTAATCTGCTTCTGGAGATCAGCTGTCTTGGATGGAGGATGGTAGCGGGTGAGGAACTTGTCCGCCAGGTTGGCGAACGTGGTGATGGAGCCCGGAGGTCGAGTGTCTAGCCACTCCTTGGCCTGCCCCTCCAGAGTGAATGGGAAGTACCTCAGCTGGATGGCATCTGCTGGTACCCCATTGATCTTGATTCCATCGATGAGCTCGTGGAATCGCCTGAGATGTGATCGAGGGCACTCTCCCTCCTTACCACGGAACACTACTGAACCGCGCAGCATGGTGATCACGGAGGTGCTCACCTCAAAGTTGTTGGCTGGGACCTGAGGGTGTTGAATAGGTGACCTCATGTCCGCAGCCCTAGCGGTCCAGTAGGATCCCATGGTCTGCTCCCCGGGGATCACATGTTGTTCTGCGGATCACCCATCTCTTCTTCTTCTTCTCCGATCTGTAGCTGTGACAGCGCCTCTCCGCAGCCAGTCGCGCCTTTAGAGCCCGCTTGAAGTTCCTGCAGTTCGTTCAAGCTCCTGGTCAATGGTAGTAGATCTCCCGACTGGCTACGGGTCATGCACTACCTGCACACAATCAGCAGAAGCAACCCGTGAAGGCACACAGGTGGAAGAGATAAAATGCAGTAAATAAAAGCTAGAGTAACAAATTATCACGTTTCCCCAATAACCTAGAGGGTCCCCGGCAACGGCGCCAAAAACTTGACACGCCAAAACACAACACCAAACTGCGACCAAGTGTAATCGCAGTCCGGGAATGCAGTAACAGGCAAGTTTAATTATCAACCCGGGGTCTAGATCTACTGCTTACTCCGTGATTCTCTATTATCTAGCAAACTAGTTCGAGTGATTGTTGTAAAGTAAAAGCAACAAGAAAGCAGTAAATGTTCGGTTTTAAAGCAGGTAAGAGTCACTCGGGATTGAGTCCCCCTAGCCCCTTAGTTAGGTTCAATTGCAATTCCCTGGGTTGATTTACTGTTGATTAGACTGCGGAAGATCCGACAGTAGCTTGGAATCTCTTAAGCTGACCAAGCCCTCTCAGTCTAACTACCCGGCAGACGACTAGTCTTCACCGGGATAGAAAGCTGAGGCTATGAACACAGAACTCCACTACTGGCGCAAGAACACCAGTACAAAGCAGTAAACTGGCTAACTCTCGTATAGCCAATCTCCTACTATCGAATGAAGAGGCTCTAACAACCTAATCAGATTCTATCTATCTCAGGTTGAAGCAGAAATTGAGACAAGCTGATCAGACTCAAATCAATTCATAAACATGCGTCATTCGATTAAAATCAAACAGTAATATCATCCCAAGTCATTACAATCAAATCCCTAACACAAGGAACTAGGGTTCTTCATACCCAAGTGAGAGAAGGGTTCTACTCCATAGAGAGAGAAGAGAAAACAAGAATCGGATTAGTCATACTCATAACGATGAGGATAATCTGCTCCGGGACGATGATTTCACTCCTATGACGATCTCCAGGCTCGATTCGATGAAATCCAGCTCAAGACAGCTTCTAGGATGTGTTCTTCGCACTTTCTCTCTCTAGGGCTCTGTTTTTGCTCTGAAAACACGATTCTCCCACTTTGGCTCGGATAGGCTCTAAAAAGGTTTCCCGACTTGCACGGCCAGGTGCACGGCCGTGCACATCACCATTCTGGCCGTGCACTCCAAAACGCAGCGTATCATTAGTCGACTCAGCCTTCTTGCACGGCCAGGGTGCACGGCCGTGCAGTCTTCAGGGGTTGCCCGTGCACTCCTCGGCATAAGGCGCACGGCCAGAGTTGCACTTCGCGCGGCCGTGCAGCCTCCCTGGTCTGCCCGTGCAGCTCCCCAAAAACCTCGCCATTCGTCCGTTCTTCGTCCAATCGACCCCAGACTCGCTCCTCAGCCTTCATTCACGTACTAGGACCTGAAATATCACAAACAAGCACAACCTAGCGTGAAATCGGCCTAAAACACGAGAATCAACACCTCAAACGGTGTAAGAACGGGGGTAAAAACATGTGTAAATGACGGTCTATCAAGCATCCATATTGAATACTAGTTGGTGATTGTGGATATTAGTTGATATCTGCTATCTGGATACTAGTTTGTGATGTTTTGAATATTATTCTGTGCTATCTAGATACTCAACAAACTTGGATATTAGTTCATACATTTTGGATATTAGTTAGTATATACTAACGAATCTTCAAGTTAGCAGAATAACTAGGCTGCAAAAGACAACAAAATTCAACCCATTAATCTTCCCCAAATCCACTTCTGACCACTAATTCCAATTCAATCGCTAACCCACTAATCTTCCTCAAATCCACCTCTAACCACACTTCTATTTCACGCCAAATGATGATTTGGAAAAATCCCCTAATTCTCTAACCCTATTTCATCTCCGGCGTTGTCATCGGCAAGCTGGCCGGAGGAGGCTCAACGATGATGACATTTAAAGGTTATTAGCCGAGGCGCAACAACGTTGGGAGGAGCAGCGAGGCCAGCTTGGAGCAGAGACGGAGACAGGATGATGTCACGGCTGTGGGGGTTTTGTGGATCGGGGTCTGCTAGTTTTTGGTCGTCAATGGGAAATAGGGGAGCACGAAGGCTGAGGACAGGTGATTAATTTCCGGCACAAATTTTTTGGTTGAACCGCTCGAAATTCTCGGGTTTGACCAGTGTTGACCAGCATTGACCACAACATTATACCAGTAATATTCCAGTCGGTTTCATCACCGGTAATGGTTTAACCTGGTTCAACCGGTCGATATGCCAGTGGGCAGTGGCTTGACAACCATGCCCTAGTCGCATGATCTTGCCCGAACCACGCTGAGGCCGAACTTGCCCAGTTGCCCCTACTCACATTGACACACTCACTCACTCTCTCTCTCCTCTTCATCTTCTTTAATGTTTCAGCTCCGTCTCTCTTATTTCTCCTAGTCACCTTTACTCTTTCACTCTCTTCCCATCTTCTTTTCCTCAATTTGTTTGTTTCCTTCTTCACCCGTATCAAAGTCCTATTCCCAGCCGTTTCCCCTCCCAACTGTTCTGATTCATCGCGGCGGCGAAGAATTCCATTCTCGGCTCTTGCACTCTGCACCCGCTTCTCCCACTCCATCTCACATACCCGGCCGCCAATTATCGAGAATCGGGGGTAAACGGGCCAGATCTGGCCCTATTTCGCTAGATCCGACCATCAACGAATAGCCGAAGTGGTATCAATCGGTGCTAGTTACCGCCATGGAGGAGGCACTGGAATTGGCGCGGGCCAAGGATACAAAAGAGCGTATGGCTGGTGTGGAGAGGCTACCCAGCATCTAGAAGCTTCTCGGCGGAGCTTAAGTTCTACCGAGACGACGGCGCTGGTTGACTGCTGCATGGATCTTCAAGGACAATAACTTCAAGGTCTCTCAGGGCGCGCTTCAGGCTCTGGCGTCGGCTGCCGTGCTTTCCGGTGAGCATTTCAAGTTGCATTTCAATGCGCTTGTTCCCGCTGTGGTCGAGCGGCTCGGCGATGCCAAGCAGCCGGTTAGAGACGCCGCCAGACGGCTGCTACTCACGCTGATGGAGGTACTTGTCTGCTTGAAATGCCAATTCGTTTGGAATATACAATTTGATGCGGTTACTTGTGATGGCTCTTCATGGACTAGTTTATTGCTTTTGAAATTTAATCTTCGTAGTGGAAGTATGCCATAGGCAAAATAAGTGGTAAGCTACTCATGCGTTGCTTGATTGCTCTAACTATAGATAATTTCGCAAGGCTCTTAATTTACTTTCATTTTGATAGCAGCATTTGGTGTTGTAACTTTGATGGAGAAAAAGCCTCTATACCCCTTCTGTCATTTTCAGTGGCTAGGCGAAAGTATACCATCAGCCAATTTAGAAGGACTCTCCAACTGGATGTGTTCATATTAGGCGATATAGATTGTTAGCAGAATTGCTGATCGTTAGATATAAAGATTTGTTGGCATTCGTGTACCTCTAAATGTTCAAAATAACATCGGCAAAATAACATCTACAGGGCAAGTTAATCCGCAAAGTCCTAGATGGTACAGTGATTCCAGTCTCAAACTTGGTAGTTATTTGACCTTTGGTCCCAATGCTGTGCCATCTTCTTGATAACGGTCGGCCTGATTTCTGGCAAGACCTTTCATGTGCTTTTGAACTTGTCTGCAAGGGCTTGCGTACTTGTGATAAGCACAAAGTTTCTTAAATTGCAATGGCAGTCATGACATTTGGTCTAGCTCATTGGTCCAATGGTATATGGTTGTTCTATTATACTTCAATAGATATTCACAGAGCTGCTGCATATCTTATATTTTTGTAAGTGTTTCCATATCTCTACGTGGTACCTCGTACTTTCTTCAGCATACCTTTAATCACCACATCAAATGGAACTGCTGCGGATGTTGACCCTTTTCCTTGGGATCTTCCCTGGACAAATGAAGAGCAACTAACAAACCATGCTAGAAGTGAATTGCGATATGATTATGTCTGTCTGATGCAGGTTTCTTCACCCACAATCATTGTAGAGAGAGCCGGCTCCTATGCCTGGACCCACAAAGCTGGAGAGTACGTGAAGAGTTTGCTCGAACAGTTACCTCTGCAATTGGTCTTTTTGCCTCTACTGAGCTACCTCTGCAGCGGGCTATCCTTCCTCCTGTATGATATATTCTTTTTATGATGTGCAATGGCCTCATATGTTCTAGGATTATTGCAGCAGAAATAACCTGAAACTTCTTTATTTGTCAGATTCTGCAAATGTTGAATGACCCAAATCCTGGTGTCAGGGAAGCAGCTATATTATGCATTGAGGTCAGTTACTCTTAGCATGACACTCCTGTCCATTGTTTATGCATTTCAGTGCAGTTCTTGTTTACTCATCAATTATTCATTCAAAAATTTTAATTTATTGCAGGAGATGTACACACAGGCTGGCACTCAATTTCGTGACGAGCTTCTGCGCCACCATATTCCTATGTCAATGGTGAGTTTTGAATTACTCCGTTCTGCTGGATCTCCTATCCTACATCACGTTGGATCTATGGTTGTAATTGTTTCCTCTTTCATGGCACAATTTTGCTGTCTGTCTCTATAACATTCTGTTATTGCATGACTGCAGATGAAAGATATTAATGCGAGGCTAGAGCGAATTGAACCTCATGTACGCTCTGCAGATGGGCTCTCTAGTAATTTTGGTGCAATGGATGTGAAACCCACTAGTGTTAGTAGCAAAAGAAATAGTCCAAAGGCAAAGAGTTCCTCTTTCCGTTTTTTGGAGGTCAGCCATTTGTGTTGATTTTTTCCCCAATAACCATGTAACTCTTGGTGTTTTGGTTAACTTGTTAGAATTTCTTCCTTAGCTCCGCATAGTCCTTTCTTTTCAGTATTTTACTGTTTGATCGTCAATGTTTTTTTCTAGCCATCACTACTTTATTTTTGATGAATCAAGTCATCACTACTTATTGGGACATTTTTTTTTGTCCGGGATTTCATTTGTGCCATGTGATGTTTGTTTTGTGTAGGAGATTCTGATGTCACTGAGAAGCCCATGGAACCATATAAAGTTTACTCAGAAAGGAGCTAATTAGGGAAATTGAGAAGATCTGTATGACCCTTGTTCCGGAAAAGGATTGGTCCGTACGTATAGCCGCTATGCAGAGAGTTGAAGCCCTTGTTTCTAGGAGGTCTGTGCTTCTTTATAATATTAACTCCTAACATTTTCGCTTGCTGTCGATAGTTTTGCTGTTCATTAATTCGTTATTATTGATGTAAAAGATTCAGTTCACCGTAGTGGGTGCTGTTCTTGGTCTGTGCTCAAAGTTAGTTTAATAAGATTTCCCAGACTAGCTCTGTGGTTTCAGTTAATGATTCATTGTTTAACAAATGATTATCCTATTATGATCATAATATCTAGATTTTGTATGGCCGCGTTGATGCTTTTATATTGCAGATGCAATATTTCCTGTCAATGATGGTCAGAATAAAAAGTTGTACGTTGATATTTAGGGAGTTTTCACTGGATTCCAGCTTCTTTCCATCAATAATGGTTGCTGTTTTTGGTTTCTTGGGAAAAGCGGTTTACTGGTCAATGAAATCCAAATTAACTAGTGCTGCATCTCGTGGCAACTTTTGTTCCTCTGTAGCTCATTTCCTAACTGACTGATTGTTTCTTTTTCGTTTAGATATCTTTTTGTAAATTTTCTGTGATATTCATTACAAGGAACACTTATGATCCTTCTTGTTAGGTGCCACTGACTACCCTTCTTTCGAGGACTTCTGAAACAACTTGTTGGGCCTCTAAGTACTCAGCTATCTGATCGAAGGTCCAGCATAGTGAAGCAAGTAAGTTATGCATTTTGCTATCCTTTTGTTAGAATTAAGGGTTTTTTTTTTTTAAAGTAGGATGTTGATCTTTTAGTGGGAGCAGTACGAGGGAAATTGTTTAAACTTTACAGAAGTGATGAAGTATTTCCTTTCTCCTCTGTTGGGTGATTTAATAATCTATGCTAGATAGGAACATGAAATCTTGTGCATTTGATGAAAGAAGAGATTTATTATCACGGAGCAACTAAAAAGATAGTGAGCAAATTTCCATGATTTCTGCTTGATGTGTTTTATGAGAATGTATGCATGAGGTCGTTTGGATGAGGAATTGTAACGGATCAGTTTGACCCAATTGTCTAGTTTTGGGACAATTGGACCAAATGACCTGTTTGTCAGCAGCAAATTGGATGAAACAATTTGGCTTGTGGAATTTCGAATTGATTCGTTTTGAGTCAATTCCAATTGTCTGGGGGGATGGGCAGGTAATTCAAATTGACTTGTCGTTTTGTAAAATGCGACAATTACCAAAATTGTCTTGTTTTTTAATTGATCCATCCAAACGATCCCTATGTAAAAGAAGAAGATTATCTAAATTAGTTGATGGACTAATGCACAATTTGGATTGGTGATGGTCAGTTTAAATTATTTACTTTCAGTGATCAATGGACACTTTACGAGACGTGGAAAGTTGGAATAGTGAAAAAGTGAAGTGAAAAAATGTAATGTATTGGAATGCATCATCCTTTTCCAAATGTAAGAATTTCAGAAACTGACTTGTCGTTTTGTAAAATGCGACAATTACCAAAATTGTCTTGTTTTTTAATTGATCCATCCAAACGATCCCTATGTAAAAGAAGAAGATTATCTAAATTAGTTGATGGACTAATGCACATTTGGATGTGGTGATGGTCAGTTTAAATTATTTACTTTCAGTGATCAATGGACACTTTACGAGACGTGGAAAGTTGAATAGTGAAAAAAGTGAAGTGAAAAAATGTAATGTATTGGAATGCATCATCCTTTCCAAATGTAAGAATTTCAGAAACTGTTTGTGCCAAAGGACGTGAGTGACTGAGGCACATGCATTCATAGAATACACTATTGGAAATCATAACTTCCAAATGACTACTTCATTCTCAATGAAAATACATGGAAAAGTTCATTGTCTCGAAAGAATCCGAGTTACTGGTCTGTATGTCTAACCTTTTTTTAAGGCTTTCTTGGAGTCCTAGTATATGCAAGAATAAAGATGACATGAATATGCTGAGCAAACATGCTTGTTTGAGGACTAACTAGAATAAAATCTACATCATATTTTTTGCTAAGAGCATTTTCGTAGATTTCAACTACTGGGCTCTATTCATACTAATGCCCTCTTGAAATTTTAATAGGCCTGTCACCTGTTATGCTTCTTATCAAAGGACTTTTGGGTGACTTCGAACCATGTGCGGAGATGTTCATTCCTGTAAGTTCTTTCGCATCATCTCCCTAACTCACACATTCAAATGAGCCAATTTGGTGATGTAGTTTGCTGATAAAAGAAGCCTTCTGTTGCTATTGTTTTCAGGTCCTTTTCAAGCTGGTGGTGATTACTGTACTTGTAATTGCAGAATCAGCAGACAACTGCATAAAGACAGTAATGCTTTCTCTTGTCATTCTGGCCTCATTTAAATTTGGATGTATTCTATCTTACTGTACCTTTTCTGATGTTTAGATGTTACGTAACTGCAAAGTTATCCGCGTGCTTCCTCGCATAGCAGACTCTGCTAAAAATGACCGAAGTGCTATACTCCGGGCAAGGTACAAACTCAGGGTTAGTATTTTTGTTGCCACAGGTATATGTATTTATCATAACTTTGTCCTCTTTCATCAGATGTTGCGAGTATGCATTATTGATCCTTGAACACTGGCCCGACGCTCCAGAAATACAACGGTCAGCTGATCTTTATGAGGATTTCATTAGGTGTTGTGTTTCGGATGCAATGAGTGAGGTACTTATATGGGAATTCTTGAGTTCTTTTATGTGTGGACTCACATTTTTGCCCTCTATAGTTAACCTCATCACTTCTGGAGACTAACTGATATTTGTTCTGTTTGTGAGCACGAGTATATGGATTTCAGTAGGTTTTAAAAAGGGGAATGTACATTAAGCTTAGAGAGGCTATTAGCAATGAAAGATGCATTTAAATCTCAAGGGCTTGGTCAAGTGTAGTGTGGTATGAAAACATCAAACTTATCATAGGTTCAAACCTGGGGTGTTCAACATACACCTGAAAAGCTGGAATCCACTTTAATGTTTGAAGAGGCTTGATCGGATCATTTAGTAATTTGCATACTTAGAGAAACAATGTTGTAATTTATCATTTCCAAACTGACCAGTTGTTAAATACTAAGATGGCTTAATTTGATTAAATACAAAAACATTGTTGCCTGGTGTCTGAAAGATATTTTGTGGTTGTTCTAAATGCTCTGGGGAAATACATCCTATGAAGTTTGTTGTGTTGTGATTTATAAATCCTCTGTACCTTTTTTCATGCGATATGCTATGTATTTATTGATATTTTATAGTGCATAACATTGTAGTGGAACTTAATAGGTGCGATCTACTGCAAGAATGTGCTACAGAATGTTCGCAAAAACTTGGCCGGAGCGTTCCCGTCGTTTGTTTTCATCCTTTGACCCTGTTATTCAGCGAGTATGTCTATCTTGGTATGCTTTTCTATTTCTGTAATTTGTTGCTAGGGTCATAGTTTTCTTAATTTTGTAACTTGTGCTTGCAGATTATTAATGAAGAGGATGGTGGCTTGCATAGGAGACATGCGTCGCCTTCCGTTCGAGATAGAAGTGCAACAAGTTCATATTCATCACAAGTGCATGCTGCTTCAAATTTACCTGGATATGGAACTTCTGCCATTGTTGCAATGGATAGAACCTCCAGCTTGTCCTCTGGGACATCGCTGTCATCTGGGCTGTTGCTGTCACAGGCAAAGTCTCTTGGTAAAGGCACTGAACGGAGTCTAGAAAGTGTTTTGCATGCAAGTAAACAAAAGGTCACTGCAATCGAAAGCATGCTTAGAGGCTTGGAGATATCTGACAAACAAAATCCTTCAGCTCTTCGGTCATCCAGTTTGGACCTAGGTACTTCTTTTTTATAGATGGCCTTTGTACATAGTGTCATGGTAGAAGATGATCTTAGTACTTTATGAACAGTCTGTCATATTTTAAAACAATTTTGGCACTCAACGTACAAAACTTTTAATTACTAAAAACATGACTATGAAATGAACTTGAGTTGTTCTGTGAGCGGCTGAATATATATTTAATTTCCCCTAGTGCAGGAGTTGACCCTCCATCATCTCGTTATCCGCCATTCCCAGCTTCAAGTAATCTCACTAGCTCATTTCCTGTGGACTCAACCGTCTCTAGTATCAGTAAAGGTGGGAACCGCAATGGTGGCTTGATCTTGTCTGATATTATTACTCATATTCAAGCTTCCAAAGAATCTGCCAAGCTATCATATCGCAGTGGGGTGGTGGGTGAATCTGCACCTTCATTTTCATCTTACACAGCTCGGAGGTCTTCTGAAAGGTTGCAAGACAGAGGTTTGATAAATGAGAATAATGACATCCGGGAGGCAAGGCGCATTATGAACCCACAAATTGACAGGCAATACCTTGATACACCTCACAAAGATGTGAACTTCAGGGATTCACAGAATAGTCATGTTCCAAACTTCCAAAGGCCACTTCTGAGAAAGCATGTGGCTGGGGATGTCTGCTGGTAGGAGAAAAAGTTTTGATGATAGCCAACTTTCCCTTGCGGAGATTGCAAATTATTCTGGAGGTCCAGCCTCTCTTGGTGATGCACTTAATGAGGGACTAAGTCCAAGCTCTGACTGGAATGCTAGAGTTGCAGCTTTCAGTTACCTCCGATCTTTGCTGCAGCAGGGCCCTAAAGGCATTCAGAAGTTATCCAGAACTTTGAGAAGGTTATGAAGTTATTTTTCCAGCACTTAGATGATCCCCACCATAAGGTGGCACAGGCAGCTCTGTCAACGCTGGCAGATATTATACCTGCTTGCAGGAAGCCTTTCGAAAGTTACATGGAAAGGATCTTGCCCCATGTTTTCTCTCGACTAATTGATCCCAAGGAACTAGTTAGGCAACCTTGTTTAACTACCTTGGATATTGTTGGCAAAACTTATGGTGTTGACACCCTCTTACCAGCACTACTTCGTTCACTGGATGAACAACGATCACCAAAGGCCAAATTGGCTGTCATTGAGTTTGCTATTGGCTCCTTTAACAAGCATGCAGTGAACTCAGAAGGCGCTGGCAACACTGGCATTCTGAAGTTATGGCTTGCTAAGTTGACTCCGTTGTCCCATGATAAAAACACTAAGCTGAAGGAAGCAGCTATTACATGCATTATATCAGTCTATTCCCACTTTGATTCCTCTGCTGTCCTCAATTTTATACTTTGTTTATCTGTGGAGGAGCAAAATTCCTTGAGAAGAGCCCTTAAACAGTATACTCCCCGTATCGAAGTGGATCTAATGAATTTCTTGCAGAACAAGAAAGACCGACAGCGGTCAAAGTCAGCATATGATCCATGTGATGTTGTCGGAACATCTTCAGAGGAAGGATATATTGCTGCATCAAAGAAGAGTTATTACCTTGGCAGGTATTCCGGTGGTTCGATTGATAGTGATGGTGGCAGGAAATGGCATTCCACTCAAGAGTCAGCGCAGGTCACAGGAATTATTGGTCAAGCTACTTCTGATGAAACTCAGGAGTCCTTGTATCAGAATTTTGAGGCTAGTGCTGTTGTTGATGATAGTAATGATCTAAAATCTAGAGATTTGAGTTACATGGTCCATAACCCATCTATGAGTCGAACATGGGATCCCAGTCTGGTCACTTGGAAAGCTTGGACAGTGACTTGAACCATGAAGGTTTCTCAAGTCCACGTTTTGATCTTAATGGACAAATAAGTGCTGAATCTTTGGTGGTTTCTGAAGGCTATATGCATAATTCTTACTCCCTTCCTGAGTTGGATCTTCATAATTTAAAATCTACTGCTTTAAGAATCAATTCTGTTGCTGATGGTGGTCCTAGTATTCCTCAAATCCTCCACGTGGTGAGCTCTGTAACTCAGATTATACATTTTCCTGAATTCTCTGTGATTGTAACTACAATCCTTTTCTCTCTTTCCAGATTTGCAATGCTAGTGATGAAAACCCTGCAGTCAGCAAATGCGGTGCGATTCAAAAATTAATTGAAGCTTCCATGGCCAGTGATCACTCAGTTTGGTCCAGTGTAGGCTACTCTATTACCATTGTACTTAAATTGCTCACAAGTGTTTAGGCCACAGTTTAGACTCTAGCAATTTTATGCATTATAATGACCAGCAGCTGTTTATAGTTTTTAGTGGCCTAGGAACAAATTGTTTTTGGTTTGGAGTCTATGAGGCAATATATGCTGCTGCACCAAATTAAGAAATTCAAAAAATTTTCACTAGTTTATGTGAAGCTATTATGAGTTTTGTGAAGTTTAGTAAGCACTTAGTGAAGGTTATGGAAGCATGTAAGATTCAGATTTATTTGTCAAGGAATCTCTTTACTAGAACTACAAACTCTATTCTGCTGTTGGAATTTTTGTTTTCAGAGTTAGATTCTGATGTTTGAGATTGATTCTACTGTTTGAATACTATTCTTTTTGTTGCTTCTTGACTAGATCTTTTTTCCTCTGCAGTACTTCAATCAGATTTTGACAGCGATACTTGAGGTATTGGATGATCCTGATTCCACGGTTCGTGAACATGCTCTCTTGTTGATTGTTGAAATGCTGAAAATCAGGTACTTGTTAACGGTTTTCACTAGAGGTTTATCTAATGCTCTCCTCTATTGCTTCTAATCCTTCTGGAAATATGTCTATTGCCATCAACCCTTTCAGAAAGATGCCATGGAGGATTCCATCGAGATCGTGATTGAAAAGCTGCTTCATGTTGCAAAGGATGCTGTCCCAAGGGTGATTTTCGTTTCATCTTACAGGAAGTGCTTGCTTTGTTCTTTCGTTTACTACCCATTAGCTGCCTCTTGATCTTGTGTTCTTACTTCTGTGTTCAGGTATCCAATGAGGCTGAGAACTGCTTGAACATTATTTTATCTCAATATGATCCATACAGATCTTTGAGTGTACGTGCTTCTATCGCCCACTGAACTTCCTGTGGCTTTTTGAATCTGCCATGTGGTTTGGGGGGAACATTGCAATCTATTATAGTTTTGATATACTTGGTCCGCTGTTACAGGTTCTTGTTCCTTTGTTGGTAACTGAAGATGAGAAAACTCTTGTGACGTGCATAAGCTGTCTGACAAAGGTATTTTTGGTTTTCTTGTTTCTCATTTTCCCCTGGGGATGGAAATTCGAGATCTCAAAAGCAGTCAATGGCATGTCTTTGGAGTGTCTTCAAAGGAAACAAAGGTGTTGTTATGAGCTGTTTAATTAATTATTGAATTCAACTGTCTGTTCTTGTGTCCAGCTTGTTGGCCGGCTTTCCCAGGAGGAGCTAATGAATCAGTTGCCATCATTTTTGCCTGCATTGTTTGAAGCTTTTAACAATCAGAGTGCCGATGTTCGCAAGGTAGAAATTTCTGTTTGCTTGTGTTCATTCCACTGTTTGTTTGAAGCTGTTAACAACCAGCGTGCCTCCCCTTTCACACTGTTTCCGTGTTATTTATTTACATTTCTTAGGCCTCCAATGTATTGTTTCTGGTGTTGTGATAACCTGTTTTTTTTCTTCTTTTTTTCCCCCTTTCTTTTCTGGGTCTGTCATCTGCTTCATATTTGGTTGGCATAGACCGTGGTTTTCTGCCTGGTGGATATCTACATTATGCTTGGGAAAGCATTCTTGCCATACCTGGAAGGGCTCAACAGCATGCAGTTGAAGTTGGTCACGATCTATGCTAATCGGATCTCTCAGGCGAGAACAGGGGCTCCGATCGACAGTGGCCATGCCTAAGTTTCTTCTCCCCTGAGAATATGTTTGTGTGAATTTTGTATATTTGTGTGAATGCATCTTGAGAGTTTTTGTCTCTGCTCGTTTGTCTCTTAGATTAGGCTAGCTCTTGCTTTCTTTTTCTATTTGTGTAATTTTTATGTATTGCTCAACTCTGGCTGTTGCCGCTTGTTTGGTTTTGTGAGGGCTGTTTTCAGTGGAAGATTCTTTTTCTTCTTTGCAATCGGCGGGAAGAGTTACTTGCATTGTATTTGATTTTCAAATGTTGTAAACCGGCGTTCTGTCAAAAGAGCATTTTTAGCATATAGCGTGGAAGGAGGAAAGTGTTGTATTGTGACCCTTAACGTTTATTGAATTCAGGTTCAGGTCCTTACGCCACCGAATTTGACAAGTTTAAGTGAATTTTGGAGCCATCAAAGTTAACAATTTAAGTGAATTTTGGTTTGTTAGAGTAATCTATGGTGTTTATAGATTAGTAGTGGTATTACTTAGTAACAAGGTTGTCAACCAGTTTAAGTCATTGAGTTGGTCAAGCAATTAGTTTGCGGTTTAATGGTCTGATAGGGGTTAAACACATAAATATATATACAAATAAAGTAGTAATTTAATGGTCACTAGAAATATTTAAATCCATTGGTGGTACTTCAGTTTACTGAAACTGTTCATGTTTGGTCACTCTCCGTCCAACTCCATTAACTTTTGCTGATGTGGCAGTCACTCTAAAAGTTGACCGTTAACTTAGTGACGTGGCAACTAAAAAATTATTAAAATAAAAAAATAAATTTTTATATTTTTCACCTCATTATTACATTCATTAAAAAATAAAAAACCTAATTTCTTTATTTTTTAGAAAACGAGACTTGCGGGAAGCAGACCACGATCCTCCCGTCGCCGCCATCGCGGACGACATTGGGAGGGCTTCCACGACGAAGAACGCGGCGGCGTTGTCCAGCCCTGTCGTGGCCTCGTCCAGGCAGAGCACCGTGTAGACCGGCAGGCTTTCGGGTCCTTCAATACTGCAACCGAGCAGCTTAACGAGGTTCTTGTGTTGAATTCCGCTGATCAAATTCACCTCGTTAAAGAACTCCTCCACCCATTGGCTTGTGTTGAAGATCAGCCGCTTCACTGCCACGGTTTGGTTATTGGGAAGAGATCCAATGAAAACTGTGCCAGCTCCTCCTTGGCCTAGCTTCTTCGACAGGCTGAAGTAATCAGTGGCTTTTTCTAAAGTTTCATACTTGAAGTCCATGCTTAACCTATTGAAGCTTATCGATACCTTGCCCAGATTTCTGCGTGCTGTGACAATTTCTAGTAAGTGGGGGAGCTAAAAAATGGAGTAGCTCTTGTAGTTTGTGGAGATGGTTTTTGGGTATATACCTTGTTTAGCCTTTAGGCGTTTGAGATGGACAGCGTATGCTGCGAAGAGTGTGAGCATGGCGAATGCTGCTGATGCTAAGGCAATCGCCATTATCACTCCTAGTGTTGAATCCCCTGAAAATTCAGAACAGAGCCGTGGCAACTCAAATCAATGCTCAATTTTGCAAGAAACCCTAATTAACTTATTCAAGATCGTTTCCCCTTCTTCGTGTTTCTTTTCCGTCGCTTTCCCTATGATTTCTCAGCAAACAAACAAAACCTAGAAAATTATATATAAATTTTTAAAAACAAAGACTCAAAGAGTCCGAAATTACCGCGATGATGCACTCTAACACCTCCGTCGCCGTAGAATTTATGATCGGAGTACTTCAAATAGCACCGGCATTCAGCGCTCTCCCTTCCCTCCTCGGCAGACATCTTCCGACCACCGCGGCGGCGGCTTTACCCAAACACTCCCAGCAACCATCTCTCCCGACGCTCTCCCAGCACTGCGCCAGAGCATAAGCCCTTCCTCCAACCTCCGCCACTCCGAAAAACCCACTCACTCCCTCCGACACCGCCGCGTTCCTCGTCACATTCGCCACGCGTACCTCACACTCTGCGTCTCTGCACATACTCGAATTCCGCTCCGGCGGCGGCGTCGCCTCCGCATGTGAAGTTGTCGATGGTGGGGGAGACAGATTCTGCATAGAAGCTGTAATTCTCGTAGCGGAGGAAGCAGCCGCCGAGGTAGATCCGACGTCGAGCTAGAAGTCATACAAGAAATTAGGTTTTTTTTTATTTATTTTTTAATGAATGTAATAATGAGGTGGAAAATATAAAAGTTTATTTTTTTATTTTTAATAATTTTTTAGTTGTCACGTCACTAAGTTAACGGTCAATTTTTAGAGTTGACTGCCACATCAGCAAAAGTTAACGGAGTTGAACGGAGAGTGACCAAACATGAACGGTTTCAGTAAACTGAAGTACCACCAATGGATTTAATATTTCAAGTGACCAAACTTGAACGGTTTTTGTAATCTCAGTGACCAACCATGCAATTAACCCAATTTGAAATTGGATTATAGGTATAATATGCCAACAATAAATATATATACAAATAAAGTAGTAATATGTATACAAATAAAGTAGTAATTTGAAATTGGATTATAGGTATAATATGCCCCTCTACTATGTGGTTTTATCAAACATGCCCCTCTTTATTTTTTACATCAAACATGCCCGGTACTTTGAAAAAAGTTATCAAACATAACCTTCTGTTAAAATTTTTATTGAAAAAATTGTCAATCATGATTGAATCGAGATTTAGACGACCTGACATGGGCAAATGAGAGGGAAAATGTCAGTTTTGTCCACTGTTTTATTTCTTTGGATCTCATCATATATTCATATGGCTATATAAAAGGACCAAAAATTCTAAAGTGATTATATGGATATTTTAGACATTTGTGTCGTCCAAATAAAAGTTCGACTGTGGTTAACGATTTTGGATGAAAATTTTAACAGAAGGGAATGTTTGATATAGCTTCCAAAGTACAAAGGCATGTTTAATGTAAAAATAATAAATGAGCATGTTTGATAAATGACATAGTAGAGTGGCATATTATACCTAAAACCCTTTAAAATTTTAATGATGGAAATAAATTTGTCTTACATAATCTATTAAAAACTCATCTCTAACATATCTCATCATTTTAAATCATCAAGGTTGTCAACCTGTCGGTTGACTCAGCAAGCAAAACGAGGT